>OVAF01000971.1:0-28006 GCA_900406245.1 Odontarrhena argentea
TAGGTTAGGAAAACCTGTTAGTCCTAAGTGGTTAGGATAGATCTGTTTTCCTACACTGGACTCATTTGATTTTGAATCATTTGAGAACTGTGAATCTTGCTTATTGGGCAAAATGACAAATGCCCCTTTTAAGAAGGTTAATGAGAGGGTCAGTGACTTGTTGGGCCTTATACAGACATATGTGTGTGGTCCAATGAGCAGTACTGCCAGAGGAGATTATAGATACTTCATTACATTTACTGATGATTTCAGTAGATACGGTTATGTCTATTTGATGAGACATGAGTCGGAATAATTTGAAAAGTTTAAGGAATTCCAGAATGAAGTTGAAAAACAACTTGGCAAAAGTATTAAAGCTCTTCGATCTGATCGAGGAGGAGAATACTTAAGTCAAGAGTTTAGGGATCATCTAAGAGATTGTGGAATTGTTTCACAACTCACTCCTCCTGGAACACCTTAGTGGAATGGTGTGTCTGAGAGGAGGAATCGGACTTTGTTGGATATGGTTCGATCGATGATGAGTCAAGTGTACTTACCATTGTCCTTCTGGGGATTTGCTCTTGAGACGTTTGTGTTTACGCTAAACAGAGTCCCAACCAAATCAGAGAGAAACTTGAACAAGACTACGAAAGTCTCGATCTTATGAATCAACAAACGAGCGTTCATATGTTGGACAGAGAACCTAATCCAACTAAAACATGAAAAGATCTTTGTAGAAATCAAAGCTAGGGTTTGAACAAGAGCCACGCCAGAAAGATCAACAAGAGCTAAAAATAGATTCAACAGAAGGTGACCTTCTTCTTCTTAGAGACAAAAAAATCGCCCCCGTCGCCATTGATTCCGGTGATTTCTTTTTCTTTTATCTTTCTGAATCAGATCGGAGAAACACAAAAAGAATCTGTAGAAGAAGAAAGCAAGAGAAAAAATGGTTAAATTAACTTTTTATGAAAGAGAGAAGAAAGAAGAAGAACACGTAATTAAGAAAGAAATAAATTAAGACCGAGAGATTTGGATTTGTCTATATTTTATTATAATATATTTATTTACAAAAATATTGTTTCGTTTGGGAGATGAAGAATTCTAAAGAAATGTTTTTTAAATAAGGATGGGAGAGATGATTTTAAAAATCATAAAAGGGATTTTCCTACTGACCCCACTATCAATCAGTTACATCAACTTGTAGAAAAAAATAAAAAATAAAAAATAATAGTACAGAGGTCTGACACAAGGAGAGAATGAGAGGAAAAATTAAATGAGGCTATTTTGGACATTTTTGTATGTGATAGTGTTGTTTCTCCATAGCTTCTAAAAAAAGTGTCTAAAAACCAATAAAATTAAAGAGAGTGTTGTTTTTGCATATTAACTCTTCTTCAATCTAGGGATTTTTGGGGATTTTCGAATTGGGGATTTTTGATTTGGGGATTTCTCATTTAGGGCCTCTGGTTTGTGTTAAATGGTTCAGAATCGTGGTTTAAGTTGACTAACATGGTTTTCTATTGGTTCTGACACAGATTGGTTCAGAGTGAACCACGATTTATAG
The DNA here is from genome assembly GCA_900406245.1 of Odontarrhena argentea. Lineage (NCBI taxonomy): Eukaryota > Viridiplantae > Streptophyta > Magnoliopsida > Brassicales > Brassicaceae > Odontarrhena > Odontarrhena argentea. The sequence goes on from OVAF01000971.1 coordinate 1,541, forward strand.
AGATTTGGGGAAAGAGGAAGAGAAGTTCACGAATGGGTGGATTAAGGCACAAAACTTTAGAACAGGGGGTAATGAGAGGAGGTTGCGATTTTGGGGTGAAACAGGCCGATTTGAAACTTTTTTTTTGGGGGGGGGGGGGCTACAGGCAGTCTTCCCGTTTTTTTGCTAACAAATTAGGGTTAAAAGANCAAATTAGTGTTAAAAGATAAAAAAATATTGTAAAATTACGTAATAATAATATATGATATGTCGTTTTATATGTAATGAGTAAAATTTGTTATTAAAACATGTTTTGAATATTTATGTGGGTCGTAATTTAGAAACCAATTACATACGTCATAATTATACGAGTCGTATATTTATCAAACAAAAAAAATTACATCAATACATTTCTATATGTAATGAATAATATATGGTATTCATAACAGCTTTAAATATTTATATGCTTCTGAATTGAGAATATAACACATCTCAAAATTATACGGATTGTCAATTTCAGAATCCAATATACTTACGTGAATACATTTTTATATGTTTTTATAGGGCTAACCTTGTTCGATATGATTTTTTTTTTTGAAATTATAATCAAACAAATTCTTTGTTCACTTTCTATCTTAATCGAACCATGTTATATTTAAAATAATATTTTCAAATATGTTATCACATTAATTTTTACACACTTTTAAATTCTCATAATGTTTTTATAAGATGCCATTGTTTTATTACCAGTAAAAGAATGTGACTGATATTGAGGTATTGATAAAAAATAAGAAAATGTATCTTACTTTTGATCATGGAGATCCAATTCTACAAAAGCGAAAACAAGTTTGGGCGCTTTGTTTATTATTGGGATTTGAATGAACTTGCTAGTTATAATCATGAAAGGTAAGGAGGTCAATTATGCCACGCTTGTCATTATATTCCCTTTTGACACCATTATTGCAAATTGTGGGCTCTTGGAGTTTCCTTGTATCAGTGACAAGCTATCGTGGAGAGGCGGAGGAATTAAGCGGTGGTCCGGTGCCATCTGGACAGAGCGCTTGCTAACAGTGAATTATATTCAATTTTTTATTTTTCTTTGTAGAATACTTGGCTATGATTGGCTCAAATCATAGACCGATTATTGTTACAATAGATGAAAAGGTATCAAAGGGACGACAACGATTTAGGTTTGATAAAAGAGGGTTGGGTAGAGACTGATTAATGGAATCAGTTATAGAAGGCTGGGATTCCTCGGTTAGTTTTCGTGATGGTGGAATTGTTGGTAAAGTAACTAATTGTGATTGAAGGAAGGTGATTGCATAGACAAAAATACGTCATGCTCGAAATAGGATTTCGGGGCTTTTCAATTCACACGGTACTTGGGTTACCAAAAACAAAGGAATAGATCAAATAACAGTGCAGTATTATCAAAATCTATTTGATAGTTCATAATATTGATGATATATTACAAAATGTCCCATGTAGAGTCAGTAAGGACATAAACAATACGTTTACAGAGCTGGTTACAAAGGACAAAATCAGAAAACTATATATTAAATGCATCTGGAGAAGGCCCCAGGTCCAGATGGCATGACAAATCTCTTTTTTTTTTCAGCAATCATGGTCGGTCATCAAAAGGGATTTACTGACATTGGTTAATAATTTTATGGCTACATATTCTTTTGATAGGTGGTTAAATATGACTAATATTTTTCTTATTCCCAAATCAGAAGGGTCTAATAAGATGATGGAGTTTAGACCCATTAATCTTTGTAATGTGGGGTATATAATTATATCGAAGGTTTTATGTTAAAGGTTAAAATTAGTCATTACGCATTTAGTCTCAGAAACTTAATCATCATTTGTACAAGAAATGTTTCACAGACTATGGACTAATAAGTCTTGCAGTGATAAATTCTTGGCAATCAAGGCGGACATGATGAAACCATATGATCTAGTGGAATGAGCTTTCATTGAAACTGTACGGCATAATTTGGGGTTTACAAATATAAGTGGACAAGATGGATCATGTGTTGTATTACTTCGGTCAAAATAAGGTGTTGCTCAATGGGCAAGCGAAAGGACACATCACACTACAACGAGGTAGTAGATCCACTTTCTCGTAATTATTTATTTTATGTACCAAAGTTCTTATCTCACAAATTAAAGTGGCGGAGGAAGAAAATCAGTTAATTGGTCTTAAGGTTACATATAGCTTATCTTACGGTCTCGCATCTTCTTTTTGCGGATGATAGTCTTGTCTTTTGCCGAGCAAATACATATCAATGTGAGACATCGATGGATATTTTAAAGCGTTATGAAGCAGTATCAAGTCAGAAAATTCATTTCGGAAAATCGTCAATGCAATTTAGGCATAAAGTAGCGGTGCATGTGCGAAATTACGTACATAAAGTTCTATGAATTACAACCTGGAGTGGGCTCTTATTTAGGTATAAGAAAAAACCTATCTCAGGGAACCTATTCAGAACCAAACAAATGGATGTTTATCTAAATTAATTTCTAAGGGAGGAAAGTAAATTCTTATAAAACCAGTAGCCACGACAACGCCTTCTTATGTAATGTCATGTTTTCGGATACCAACATCGATAATTGCAACAAGCACAAGTTTGGTTGCTCAGTTCTAGTGGAGTTCAAACTGACAACGAAAACGAATGCACTGGAAAGCATGGAAAAAATATTTTCGGAAAAAAATCGACAAGGGTCTTGGTTTTTGGATTCTTGAGGATTTCCACACTGCTTTATTGGTTAAACAACTCTGGAGACTTATAGACGCTTCAAACTCTCGTCTAGCACGGGTTTTCAATGGAGGTACTCTCGTAATTCGGATCCTTGGGATCCTAAGACAATATACTCCCCATCGTATGGATAGAACAGTATAATTTCACTTAGATCCTTAGTTCAACGGGGACTGATAAAACGGGTAGGAATGAGAACGAAAATTTTTGTCCGCTCTGATCCTTGGATATCCGCAGTGAAACTCTGACCAGCAGAAGGACCGGGTTCTACTTTTTATCTGTCTTTAACTGTGAATCAACTGATCAATAGCTAGACCAGAACATGGAATTTTCCATTGTTACACCAGCTATTTCCCTCCCATGGATGTTACACTTATCAGGGGTATGAAGCTCAGTAGGTGATGAGGGTTTTGTTTTCACCCAAATACTTCTGCAAGCGCACAGGTTCACAATAGTACGTGAGATTTCATGAGCTAAGCAACATAAATTCCTGGGGGAGATGATGATCTGGTTCGATCGGACCTTGTCAGGTTCGATTGAATCAACAGTGCTTCGGATCTAAAAATAAAAGATAAAATAAAAACGTTTATTTAATCAATAATAAAAAGCATTAAGACATCGGGAATCTAGCAGAGATCAGAGTTTAAACTATTCAAATAAACTATTCAGGTTCAGGTTTAACATATCCAGTCTTCTAAAATCATCTTACGAACTCGGAGTCACGAAATACTAGCCGTCCTTTATCGGCATCGACTCGTTTAGAGTTACGCAAAATCCCAGGTTAATATTTAAAAATTGTTCACGCCCTGATCGCCTACTATATTCTAAGCATTAAAAGCAAAAAATCAGTTGTTCCCTCGAGCATGGTGCCTTAGGGCTTCATAAATCAATTTTCAGGTTAAACATACTTTAATGGTTTCTTAGCCGTAGTTTAATCCCAGATATGAATGAAATACTAAAAAGAAAGAAAGTGATAACTAGTCATGCATAGTTCCTGAATCCTATTTGTCAAACCATGATTCCCTATTCAATTCCTTAAACCCTAATAAGAGTTATACTCACACATGACAATGATGACCATGATAGCAAAATAAATTGTAATCATATAAATCAACTGTAAAAAAGGGTTCAAGAGACTTTTTCAAATATATGGGGATGAGACTATCTCTCTTAAACTCTCTCAAATAGAAACTCAAAGTGATAAAGAACGATAAAAGTAAGAAAACTGGTAAGTTGGTTCGCCTGTGAACTTTGTGAAGTGTTTGAAGTGGTGTGTCTTTGATGTTCTGGTCGAGACTTCTCTTTTATAAGGAGAGAAGTCGGCTAGGTCTTCAGGATTCTCCAAAATCTTTGAGGAAAAATAAAATATTCTGTTTCGGCTCAGCGTCTTCGGTTTGATCAAACTGAGCTCGGGTCAATCGACCCCATATAGAATATTCCTTTCTGTGTGATTATAGATATCTTCTAAATCTAAGCTTGAACATCTCTGAAAGCTTCTAAATGATTATCTATACTCCTTAAACCTGAAATCTTCATGCATTAAATCTTGGGCTTTGGAAATTGTCTTGGACTTCAATTGGACATCTCTTCGTTAAATGGACCATAACTCCTTGGATATTGAGCCGATAGTGAGGATCTTAGATCCGTTAGAAAGCTTATTCACTTGGCTGCCTTTTCCTAAAATCTCAGCCTCATCCAGATTGGACATCTCCGTCAAATGGACTTGCACTCCAAATGTGAATTGCTGATTTCGTCGGAAAAACCTGAAAAAACCTAATTTCGCAAAAAGACTTTGTAAACACATAATTCGTTAAATTAATCAGTTTCTCACATGGTTCTTTAAGTTTTGTTAGCAGAAACACTAAAAACAAATAGGTAAAAGCGGTAAAATATGACCCTTATCAGTAGGGGCCCAAAACCGGACCGTCATGGCTGACACTTTACGAAATCTAGTATGTACACTGTTAGGTCCGGTAATTATCGAGTCAAATATGATCAGATTTTGAAGGAGTTGTCAGAATCAACAACATATTTATTGCGATGGCACCCCTATATTTTCGTCCTGAGACGGTTTTTTGAAGGTTTTGGCCACCACTTTTCGCTTGACTTATCTCACGTTCAAAGATGCAACTATGCATTGCTTGCATCGCTTATTGTTGTGTGAAATTTTTCTTTTTTTCCTTTTGTTTTTGCACATAGTCTTGTGGTTTAGATTCCTTTACTTACACAACTGTGGAGGACACGCTATCATCATTTGTCGAAGATCATACACATATAAACTATATTTGAGAAGGGTAAGGCTATCGCGGACTCTGACTGATGGGTAAGAGACCCTCTAATATGCCTCTCATATGTTGAAGACTCGGGGCTAGTAGAAAATATAAATTAACCCTAATTGCAAGGTTCCAAAGTGAAGAGATTCAACAACCGTCAGAAGTTGTTAGCTACATGCTCTAGACATGGGGTTGGCAAGATCGAGTGCAAGGTGCTTGGACGTGAACCTTTTAGTTAAATTTCCAAACTAAAGAAGCTATGTGACCAACTTTGAAAAGAGCACCATAAACAGTGGGTGGTGGTAATAAAACTACAGGAACCCTATATATGTATTGTTCTCTTGTGAAATACCATTTTGCGTAAAAATATGAGATTTACCAATTCACTTATGGATGGTGAATATCCTAAAAGCATTTTGTAACGAACTCGGAACATGCATTGATCATGACACAAGGGAAGGCGTGTAAGGGTAAAAATCGATAAGTTACGTCCCTTGATCATGAAGAAATCAATGAAGTTTTGTATAAGAGAGGAAGCCATGTGCAATTCGAGTATGAAGGTCCTGAGAAGTATATATTCAATTAACTTTTACTCTCCCATAGAGAGAAAACCCCTTCAATGCCAAGAGTCTCGTCCAATGCATGACGAACCCACATTAGTAAAGGGTAGTGCACTTGCACCGGATAAAAAATAAATATATATAAGTTTTCGACATAGAAAAATAGTTATAATGTGGCTTAATGTTATGAAGTGCACCCCCTAATAATTGAGTTCATGGGTTTGAATCCTCCACAATGCATTTTTGCACCGGATTAAATCCAAACATGGGTCCGCAACCAGTGGACATAAATCATATGGATATTCAATTTCAATTTTTATCTAAATTTCTATTTTTAATATATTAAAATATCTATAATGTTCCCTAGGATTTTAGGTTTCAGAATCTAGGGTTTAAAAAAAAAAAATTTAAACGCTAGAAAAGATTTTAACCCGTAATAAATCCAAAATCAAAATCTCAAACCTGAAATCTTAAATTCATATAGTTATAAAACACTAAACACTAAATCCTAAGGGTTGACTTTGTATTTAACCCCCTAGTATAGCCAGTAAAGCCGACACGCCGAGAATATTTGTCTCTCTCGATTTTGTCTTGTACTTAATTTTTCTTTATTTTTAATCATAAAATTTGTATCTCTCTCGATTATCCACATAAAACTAAAAAGTCTGAAAATAAAAGAAAGAAAACTCACAAAAGATGGATTGCCTCCCATCTAGCGCTCTTTTAACATCAATAGCTTGACGGAACAATTGATGCTTCATTTGGTGAGGCAATAGAAGGCGTCCTCGTTGACTTTCGTAAAAGTCACTTTCAAGTTAGTGAAGTCCATGATTGCGCCTACCGATTCCAAGAAGCCTCGCCCAAGTACTATTTTTCCCATCCTTTCATTTGCGATGTCAAAAATATGGAAGTCTGCCGGTAGTAAGGCTCGATCGATCGCAAGGTAGACATTAGGTATAAACCCGAAGCATTTAGCTTCTCCTCCTTCAACAACTTAAGCGCTAGGTATGATCGGTGGTTGAATCGTGAGGTTCAATTGTTGAGCCTTATTCCAAGACATAATGTTTATCATTGTCTCGGTGTCACACAAACATTCCGAAAGTAGCTTCCCCGAGCTTGATTCGATGCAAGTGATACAGAATATCATACCATTGGCTCCTTTCTTCAAAACTTTTACTATCCCGAGCGTCCCAAGGTTGTTTTTGGCATTTGTTGATCTCTCGTAACAGATAATGATGGGGTGGGTTGTGGTATGGCTCTGAATTGGTTGCATATTCCATGTTGTATCGTTGGATCAGCCTTTGAACTTAGTTTCGATGTTGCTGTCGGGTTGGAGTGTCGACCGACACTCACAGTTGTGTCGCCCGACGCTACTTCGTGCGTAGGCTCTTTCCTGAAAGATAAACACCTAAAAGCGTTAATTTTGTTGTTTCGGGTTATTGTCCGTCTTACATGGCAGAAAACCTTCTTGTCGCTTGACAGAATCAGCGGTTTGAGCAACTTGTATGTCCAATTTGTTCATATGTGAAGAGTTAGTGTCAATCTTGTTGGTCAATTCCCCATAAATCGAATCCAACTTCCCGTTGAAAGCCCCTATAAACTTGCCTTGTCCTTTGAGCAAGCTCTCAAGCAATGTCTTGATCCCTATATTTTGAGTGGGGGTTTGATAAGCGTCATTTCCCCACGTCCTTTGCTTCATAGAAGATTGTTGAGGCTTCCAATCACTTGACCATTGGCAATTTTGGTTTTAGAACTTGTTGTTGTAGTTCCCCACAAAGTTGACGTCTACTTCCTCATCGTCATCCTCTTCATCAGGTGAGAAATGGACCTTCTTCTTTTCCTTGAGTAAGATGTCGAGCTTCGTATTGAGATCTTTGATTTTTTGGGCTTCGATCGATTTTACGCCCTTTACCTTGTCTTCCTTCGCACCCCAGTTGACCATGGTAGAAGCCATGTTCTCAATAAGCTCATACGAGCCCTCCTTGCTTTGAGTCATGAAATCTCCATTGCTAGCGGAGTTGAGGGCCGTTTTGTACTCCCAATCGATATTATCATAGAAGTTGTTGAGAACTTGATATTCCGAGAATCCATGATGAGGGCACTCCCTACGATATTCATTGAATCTTTCCCACGCATCACAAAATGATTCGCTTGTTCCTTGTTGGAAAGATGATAACCTACCACGCAAAAAGACAGTTTTTGACTTAGTGAAAAAATGTTCAAGGAAAGCGTTATGAACCTGATCCCATGAGGTGAGGGAGCCTGGTTGAAGAGCTTTAGTCCATCATTCGCCTTTTTCGGCCAGAGAAAATTTGATGAGGACACATTTGCTATAGTCATCGGGGACTCCTTGAATCTTCGATGTGTCACAAATTACTTTAAAGCTTTTGATATGATCCATCGGGTTTTCGGATGGTAAGGCATGAAACCTATGTTGTTTCACCAATGAGATCATTTGTGGCTTGACCTCATAATCATCACGCTCGAGGGTTGGTGGTATGATCGTCGAGCGGTTCGAGTAGAAAGAGTGAGGACATCAGATGCTCCTATGGCCACCGGTTTTGGTCCATTCACCTTGTTCACCAATCCCTCTATGATTCCTTTAAGTTGCTCGATTTTTGCTTCCATTGTTTCGTTGTTTGCCATGGGGTTTGTCTTCTTTATCTTTCTACGTTCGATTTTTGCAAGTTCATCTATTGATGGAGAAAGAAAATTTGCTTCTGGTCATACACCAAAAATACAAAAGAAAAAAAATATGATAAAATAGTAAAACAAGAATTAGTCTAAAAAGTTGCGATTGGTCCCCGACAACGACGCCAATTTGATAACGGGTGTTTTCACAACGAGGAAACCAAATAAATTTATACCCGATTATACACATCAAAATAAATCGAATGTAGTATAGGTTGGATCGAACACATCGACCAATGAACAATCTAGACTAATCAAGCAATACGAAAAGTAAATATGAATTCGATGGTGAATGATGATGAAGAGTAGCAAGTAACAAGAGATGATGATGGCTGCAAGTAACAGTAGCAAACGGTTAAGGTAGACGATGTAAATGATAAGATAAAAGCGTCAAGACCAAAGCATGTTCGGAAAGGAAATCAACAAGTAGTAAACTCACAGACTAGTGTCGACCGACTCGTTTGCATGGTGTCGGTCGTCACTCGTCCGTGGTATGTGTCGGACGACACTACAAGGTAGTGTCGGTCTCTACTACGCTCGCAATTTTCTAGTTCTTGAGCTAGAACACACATGTACTTCCCAAGCGTTCATGGGAACCCTTTGAGACACTGAATACCTAAGATAAACAGTGAAACAAACAAAAAACACAATTCATATTAGCTCATAAATGATGAAACACAAGCAGAACTCAAAGTACTAGTTTCATGCAATCCTAAGAATGAATCTAGGCGTCAATTAGATTCTAGAATGTCTAATCAAAAAGTTGTCAAGTTCATAGTTCAAGCAACATTCTACTAGGACCAATCACCATAGCAATGAAAGATTACCCTCTAAGAGAACTCATATGTCAATTCACATTCAACCTTATCAATGAGTCTAGGCGTCAATTAGACTCTTGGCCTCTATTTAAGGGTGTCAAACCAAGGAATTCTCGAGAGCCAAGTAGAGCAACGCTCACCACATACAAGACTATTACCAGATGAACATATTTAAACGAATAAGCATTACGAACGATTCATCAAAGAACATCACGGAAAACATAAGAACGAGAGCAACAAACACCTTCTACTACATGATGAAATCCTAACATACTGTTACTCTAATCCTAACAAGATAACTACTCACACATAATGCAAGAAGAACTCATAATAAAAGTAAAAGGAAACTTTAAAAGAAACGAACCAAAAAGTGGTTTTGATCCGTGAAAGAAAGCTTTTCGTTTACAATGGCCAAAAGGCTGTTTAAATAAGATGTAGGCACGAGCTAGGGTAAAAAGGTGTGCCCTAGAACCTTCAAGAATCGAATCAATCATCTATGAAAAGTTCCCATTTCTTGTCCCGAGCCAGTGTCGAGCGACACTCTTGTTGTGCGTCGGTCGCCACTCCAAATATTTCTTCATGGTAACTTCAGTTGGAGTGTCGGGCGCCACTCCACGGCAGAAAACCTTATCTCATCGGTCCTTGCTCCATATCTTCATGAAAAGCCTTGGTAACTTCAAGAGTCCACAAAAAAAACCCCCAACGAGTGCTGCCATCTGAAAATGCTAGTAAATAGTAGTATTACGGGGAAGAATTCCCTTAGAAAAGTTGGCGCACCATGTATAAAAGAGCTCAAAACCATGGTAAATCAACGTGTCAGTTTTACTGGCTATATTAGGGGGCTAAATACGAAGTCAACACAAATCCTAACCATGTAAGGTTTTAATCATAAATCCTAAAACTCTAAACAAACTCTAAATCCTAAAAAGATATATTTTGAACGAAGAAAAAGACTTATGGAAAAAAAATCAAAATTCTATAGAGTATTTGCATTGAGTCCAAAATGAGTCAAAATTAGGCAAATATCCATGTCTATTTCTCTCATTCACTGTACATAGTTTCGGAAAAATATATCATTGTAAGTTGACATGTGAGGGAGAAAAGTTAGTAATTTTGGCTGACAAAATAAGCTGTATTTTCAAAATATATTTTAAAATATTATTAAAGAGAGAGAAAAAAATATTACCATCAAAGTCATGCTTCTTTCTCCATTATCTCTTTTCTTCTTCACTTCTCTCTTCAATCACTTTCTCACGGATAAATGGCTGAAATACCCTTAAGTGAGAAAAAATTTTACTACATACTCCCCAACATGCTCAAATACTCCTCTTCTTTAAGAAAAAAGAGAATTCCAAAAATACCCTCACAACAATGAATTAAAAAAAAAAAAATTAATGAAACCAGAAATCAAACCAATTCTTTGAACCACCCAACCTAACCAAAAGTCAAACAAATTTTTGTTTCCTCTCCATTACCGTAGAATGTCCGATATCCAAAAGCCATAAAATTTTTTTGCTCATTGATCTTCTGAATCCTCATCTGATGCTCAATGGTGGTGGGTTAATGAGTACTAAAGATTCAGTTCATCATCTTGAGATTTAGGGTTCAAGATTAAAGCTGATTTTCCCTAAATTAATTAAGCTCACCATTGATTCCAAATTGAAGGTTTTCGAGGTTTATTATGTGTTTTTCAAGTACAATGATCAAAACAGTGATACAGTTTGAGTATGATGAGTCTTATGTAAATAGCGGTGATGGTTATCGATGGAATTTAAAGGAATCTCGCGCGTATGCTTTAACGTTTAAGACATCCACTATGGAGGAGATAATTTACTCGATGGTAGAGGATAAGATATGCAAAAAGATGGGGGTTAATAGAGCTACGACACAACTGAGATTGAGCTATATGTCATTGGCATCGGTAATGTCCGAAAGGAAACCAATATATATAGTGGATGATGAAGATTTGGAAAGTTATATATAGAACATGGGTAAAGGTCAATGTAGAAATGCTTTGTGTGTCGAGGTTTTGACAAGGGAGGCAAGAAGTTCTTTTGGTGAAAATTACGGGGATATGGATTCAAATGCTAGAGCTAACGAAAGGATTATTCTTTACGAAAAAAGAGAGAACATAATGAGGCGTTGGAGAATAAAACACGGGACAAGGTGGATTATGATGCGAATGAGGATGTGGATGAGGATGTGGATGTGAATGAGGATGATGATGTGAATGAAGATGATGATGTGAATGAGGATGATGGTTTAGGTTTGGATGCATTAGTCGAGCTTTCTCATGATGAAGAATTCAAAGAAGGAAATCAGTTTGTAGTAAAGGAATGGGGAGATGGTATGGATCTAGAACTTGGTCAAGAATTTGAGAGTAAGAGTGAAGTACAAAATAAATTGATAAGTGCTTCACATAAAGGGTTTTTTGAATTTGAAATATTAAATTATGATACTTGGAGATATGTGGCAAAATGTCACGAAAAAGAGTGTAATTAGTATCTTAGAGTGGCGAGGCCTAAAAATGGAGAAGGAGGTAGTTGGAAGGTGAGGACTTACTGGAAGATGCATACATGTTCTCGGGCTTCCTCGAGTACAACCACTATACCAAGAAAAGGGACAGCAAAGTGAGTTGCATCTGTTGTACGGAAAAAGTATTCAGGTTAATTGGACACTCCACCTACTAAGTTTCTTATTGATGTGGTCCAAAATATAGTTGGATTGGTGGTATCATACGACACCGCTTTGAAAGGGAAAAAAAAAGCAGCTGCTTTTGCCCATGGGAATCTAGAAGAGAGTTACAAGATGTTACCTTCGCATTTATGTATGTTGGGGAAGGTGAATATTGGTACGGTGACAAAGTTTGTGTTGAATGAAGGAAACATATTTAAGTACTTATTCATCGCTTTGGGAGCTTGTATCGAATGGTTTAAGGGCATGAGAAAAGTTTTAAGTGTGAATGCAACTTTTTTTAAATCCGCATATGGTGGTGTGCTTATTATTGCAACAGCCTTGGATCCTAATCATCACCATTATCCGATTGCATTTGCGGTAGTCGATGCTGAAAAAGATGATGATTGGAATTGGTTTTTCACTACGTTGAAGACTATTATACCTGATGGTCCAGAACTGGTTTTCATCACCGATAGAAATGCAAGCCTCATCAAAGCTATCAACGATGTGTATCCGAGATGTGATCATGGTTTTTGTATGTTTCATTTGTCGCGCGTGAGAACAAAAGTTTCTAACGCCAACAAAGATGAAGTTGCGAAGAAATTTCGGGAGTTGGCTCAGAGATGCAAAGATAGACCAATGGATATCCACCTCTATGAGTTGTGCTCTCATTACTATCTTTTGTCGTGCTGGGCATTGGCCTATTGCATGACGATTTACTCAGTTCCACATAAGTCTCAGTGGTTTGGAATCCCGGAAGATGTACAAGCATTGTCAGTCTTACCGCCAAATTATCCCAAAAGAAAAGGAAGATTGCAAGAGACTCGATTTCCATCAGCCGGAGAAAAACGTCGAAAGACGAGTAACAAGGCCGTGGAAGGGTTAAACTTGGGTAGCTGGTTTGAGTGCTGTGGTGCCGATGAGAACAACTGAGAGTTTCATTTTCTTATATTTTTTGTAAAAGACTTTATGTTAGTACAATTGGGAACAACTCGGAACAACTATGAGTACCATTTTCTAGTTTATTTCAAAGAGACTTTCTGTTAGTGCAACTACCAACAACTCGGAACAACTATGAATACAATTTCCTACTTTATTTCTAAGAGACTTTCTGTTAGTACAACTGTGAACAACTTCAAACAACTGTGAACAAGTTCATTTTTCTTTTAAAAAAAACTACTAATTGTGTAAATATTTATTGCCTAAATTATATAGATGAATTATACCTCATTATAAATGTGTTTTCCTCCTTTAAAATTTTTTCAAAAAAAAAAAAAAACAAAAAAAGGGTAATGGTCTTCACCAAACTTTAGTTTTCACATCAAAGAACCTTGTAGTTTTATGATCAATTTGTTATTCATAACCATGTTGTAAAGCTTAATATATTAAAATGTGTGTATACGCCGTATGACTGCATTAAAACCTAAGAAATGTACTAAGGTAGTGAATGGAGCAGCGTTTCAAGAGCAGGACAAAGGTGGGCTGAGTTGTTTATAATCCACCTTAATTAATTACCCATTCATAAGTTATACTGTTGTTGAGTGTATTTTTAAAAAACAACCACAAATAATGGGAGAATGAAGAAAGTGCAGGGGAGGGAAATGTGGAGAAAACGTGGGGGGAAAAGTGGTGGTGCAGAAACAACTTTTAGTGTTTGATTATTTTTATTTTTATTTTGTATCTTCACACTATTAAGAATTTAAGATATATGTTATTTGTATTGGTTAATTGAATTAAGTATATTTTTGTAATACTTTTCAATATCTAAATTATTTTTCATCCCCTTATTTATAATACCCAGTACCCTAAATACTTATATACACATTCATATATATAATTATTAGTAGTTAAACTAATTCTTATTTGGTATTTTAAATAATCCAATATAAATGTGTACATATAATTTTCATAAAATACTTATCTTATTTGTGATTAATATTACAATTGAATCTATTTTTTTATAAATATTATAAATAAGAATCATTACATTACACTAACCCTAAATTATTATTTAAATGTTTTAAGACAATCAAATGTGTTGTTGAAACTTATAATTATCACTAATATTTTTTCTTACATAAATTATCAAATCTAAGAATTTTATTATAAATTTTAAGTAAATTTTAAATTTTAATACACATAATAATAATTGTACTATTGTATAATAGAATATTTATAATATTTAGTTTATTTTAAATTTATAATATTATGTATAAACACTAAATAATACTCTTATAAATAATATAATCAATTCAACTTTTACTCTGCTGCGCGCTTGACCCACTTTTTCCATTCACACATATTTATTCACACTTGAACCGTTTTACCTACTCTAAACAGTTTGAAATGCTTGAACCGCACTTAATCCGCTTAATCCGCTTGAACCGCTTGAACCGCACTGCTTGAACCGCACTGCTTGAACCGCTATCCCATTCCGAGCCTAAAAACATCAAATGTAAGACGAACAACTACCAAATATATTTCAATTCAAGGTACAAATAACAAAAACGAAAAAACCCCTAAAGTGCAACAGTATGTAATTTTGGACAACTAGAAAACTATGTGAAAATGTGAAACAACTGTCTAGTAAAAATTTCCCTCCAAAACTAAAAAACTCCAAACTTTTTAATTTTTTGCCACCAAAACCCGAAAAAATTCCCTCCTAAACTAAACCCCCCCCCCCCCCCCCCCNTTTATATTTTGGTCATATATGCTATTAAATTTTAACGGAATTTTGGTATAAGATTTTTTTTTTTTTTTTTGACTCACTCAAATTCGTTTATGATTTATTTAAAGCAGAACGGTTAAACCAAAACCAAATTCATAACCAATATTCTAATTCAAATGCAAACCAAAATGATAGCAAAAGGGTTAAGTTCCACAAAGTAAAATGATTAAACCGAAATGACAAGTTCTCCCAAACACAAAAAGAACAAGAGAAGGGAGACCTTAGAATTTACTGCCGTGAACGCTTTCCAAACCTTGTTTCATGCGGACTGAAAGGTGGATTCCTAAAGATCTGAGAAGGTTCTTTTTTTGTTCCTCCTTTTCTTCACCTTAACATTGCCTTCACCTTCTTCCCCTTCCTCTTTTGCACACTCTTCCCCTTCCTCTTCTTCATTTTCTTGACCTTCATCACTACTCTTTCCAACAATATTAGGAGTAGTATTGTGAGCCATATGAAGAGTTTCGGGAGCTAAAACAGTCTCGGGAGTAGTCTCAAGAGCTAAAACAGTTCGTGAGTGGTCTCGGGAGCTAAAACAGTCGCGCGAGTAGTCTCATGAGCTAAAACAGTCTCGTGAGTGGTCTTGGGAGCCAAAAAAGTCGCAACAGTGGTATCGGGCTCCAAAATAACCACATTAAGAGCCTTACGATAGTCATTGAGCCAATCACCCCCAATTCTATCCCACAGATCATAGTCATCTGTCTCCTTTCCTCATTCACATCCTCCAAAAATTTAACCCTTCCCTCCAATCCAACAAGTCTCGTCATAATATCCGCAAATCCATTATCCATCAGCTTCTTCAGCTCGAATATCGCTTTGACTGTCGCATCCTCGGTGTGCACTGCATTGCTCGCATCTACATTGCTCGCATCTACATCGCTCGCATCTACATCGCTCGCATCTCTATCTTCCGCGACTTCCCGGTCTTTTATATCTTTGATGTAAAGCTCTTCAAAATATATTGACTTTTGCTCAAACAGTAGACGTTTCGTCCAACCATCAACAATAGGATCCACTTCATCGTCCTCGTATCGAGGCAATCCAGACACCAGAACCTTCTCCTCAAATGTGCGTGTTAAGATGCTTGTAATGTCCAATGAAAACAAGAATAATTCCCAGTATAATATGTTAAAACAAGTAGGAACAACTAGGTAGAACTAAGCCTATGAATAATCTCAAGTAAGTTCTGTTAGAACAACTTGTAACAACTAGGTACAACTAAGCCTACGAATAATCTCAAGTATATTCTGTTTGAACAACAACGAACAACTATGCCCAACTAAGCCTCCGCAAAATCCCATGTATGGTCTGTCAAAACAACTAAGAACAACTATGTACAACTAAGCCTACGAATGTACATAAGATAGTACAACCATGAACAACCAAATACAACTCACCTTTGTTTCCCCTAGTGCATCATAGATATCTTCAATCGAAAATCCTTTCATCACACCTTTTTGCACATCCTTGGGCAGTCAATGTGTGCACCTTGAACATCTTCTCGAAATTTGCTCATCAAATTCGGGATTGCCTCGAATGCAAGAATCTACACAAATTGCAAACTCGCATAAAGATTATCAACTAAATCTAAAATAGCATTAAATCACATACCTCCAGTGGAATAATGAAACTTGGCAAAGTGAATGTTTTGGGGACAACACCATGAAAAGACTTCATAACTCGATAAATCTCCTTGAGGTTGTCAAAGAATGTAAAACGTCCCCACGGGAATGTTTTGCATCGCTCAAAATCACTTGTCATTCTCACCAAGAGTGGGTCAATGGGGTATGCACATTTTCCTCGCTTCCCACTTCCTTTGATAACGCTTGCTAAGAAATATATTACCGCAATGTTCAACCGATCGCTATTGGACTTCTTCATTGAAAGTAGCTTCTCCTCAACCATGTCAAGTGTAATATCCATTTGTGTATGTCTAATTTACAAAATTAAGTGTTAACATAGTTATTGGTTATCCACCATCAGGATTTTACACTTTATCATTCATGTTATATGTGTAATATCTATCTGTATAAATTCACCATGACCTCACAGTTGGATGGATTTTGTTGAAATTTATTATGAATGTTACATATTAAAGGTTTACAAATTCATATACCAGTTATCAAAGGTATTATGAACGTGGTTGTGCATCCATATGTATCATATATATTGCTACAGTATGCAAAGTATAAATTTCATGCTACTCGATTAAAATATATTTTACATGTTACCATACATGTTATACATGTAATATCCATATGTATATATTCATTTTGCAAAATTAAGTGTTAACATAGTTATTAGGTTTCCACCATCTTAATTTTACACGATATCATTCATGTTATATGAATAATATCTATCGATATATATATATATATATATATATATGTCTAATTTACAAAATTAAGTGTTAACACTGTTATTAGTTGTCAACCATTGTATAACTAATTGGGTTTCATGTTCCACCACGACATCACTATTGAATGGATTTTGGTGAATAATAATTTATAATTTGCGTTTCTTGGGAACAGTCATATAATTGAAGATTTTAGTGAAGAAAAAAGGAGAAAGGAAAAGAATAATGTAAATAAAGATGAGAGAGATGAGAGAATAAGTGAGACGGATGAAGAAATAATAATAAAAAAAGAAAAGAATGAAGATAGATGAGAGAGACTATAGCAAAAAGCAAATTTATATACATGTAGCTGTCAGTATCTAATGTTGCATGTTGGGATATTAAGGTAGTGAATGGAGAAGTAGTAAAACGACGGTTTAACAGCGGATCACAAGTGGGACAATTTCCTATTTTCAAGTTCTCATTCATTTATATGTATTGTGAAAATGTTATTTTTTGTAAAAAATCTTCAAGAGTACAAGTGGACGGAGTTATAAAGGAATGTAAGGTAAGTGAGAAGGTGGGGAAATAGCTATGATAAGTAATCACTTTCACTATTTAGGGTAGATTACATTATTTTAATTGATAATTTTTTTTTTAACCTTTAATTGATAATTTAAATAATAATTATGCGTAAAAGCAAAATAATAAAGGTCTTTTCAAATATGATTTGTAATAATTTAAGAAACTAAACCTTCACATATTTTGCCATTACAATAAAGTCTATTCAAAGTTAAATTCCTGACGATAAAAGGCACAGAGACACGATAAAAGAGAAGTCTCCTCTGGCGTGAAATTAGTGGAGGAGATCGGCGTGCGGTGGCTAATTCAGCACCGACGCCGATCTCCACAAAGCTTAGCTCCTTCTAGCTCTGTAGTTATTGTATTTTGTTTGTGTTAGGAAGAGAGGTTTTGCATCTTGATTCGTAGGGTTTATTCCGGCGTAGCTTTAGATTGGCTTTAGGGTTGAAGGAATTAGATGTGGTGCTCCGGATCCTGGTAATCGACGGGGCTTTCCCCCAAATCAATTTCTTAAAACCCTAGATCTTCTTCTCGTTTTTCTTGGCTTCAAGGTTTGCGAGTGGCTCGTTTGGTTGGGTTTGCTTCTTAATTATCTCTTTGAGATAATTGGGCTCAAACTCTTCTCCTCTTCTGTTGCTTGTGCCTATATTCCTCTTCTAGTTGCTCGTTGTGTTGTGTACCATTGTTGTGAGCCAAATGAGAGTAATCTTTTCTCTGGTCTAGTGCTCCTCTCTGCAGGTCTCCTTATCGTGGTGGTGTTGCTTTGGATTCTCTCCGGCTCGATCTGGTGCCACTAACTTCTTTGGTCTTGGCGCTATTCGGTTGAAATCCTTGTCGCTCTTCGTCTCTACAAGTGACTCGTTCGAGGTTTATTGTATTTTGGATTGGGGCCGTTCCCTTGGGATTTTGAATTTTCTATAGTCCGCTCATTTCGGTTCATCAATATTTGGTTCTTTGGATTTGTGAGGTAGACTTAAGCACAAGAGGAGGACTTGTTCTTGTCATGCATCTCCATCAAGTGGTTCCTTTGATTCCTGCAAGAGTGATGCGAGTTCCTAAGTGTAGGCTTCTCCATTTTGGTTATGTTCTTAGCATTAGTATACTCTCTTTTGTGTTATTCTAAGTTTGTATTGTAGTTGTTCTATTGCTTCCCTTGTTTGGGTTAAGCACTTGTGCTTTCGGATGTTGTTTTTGTTGTAAAGTTGTAACATTTGCTGGTCATACCAAGCTCTTAATCTACTTTCAGATGACAAAAAAAAAAAAAAAAAAACCCTTCACATATTTTGCTTAAAAATTGTTTATAAGTTTCTTATCATAAAACATTAAATACATTAATAGAAAAAATGATAAATTATACTACTTGGAAGACCAAAATTATATTATTTTATAATTACATTATAAGTATATTCTATAAATATATATATATATATATATATATACATATATATATTATCACATACAAAAATTTATGTTTTTCTCGGATAAAAAACTATTTATGTTTTTAATAAAGTAATATATATAATAATAATTCTAATAAATAGTAGAGCTGAATCTATACTAAATATTTGTCTTTATATATAAGTGTAATAAATTACTCTAATCATAAATGAGTATATGTAATATATATTTTATATAAAATATTTATATATTTTGATTTATTTCTATGTAAAAAACATGTTTATAAACATTACTATATTCTCATGAATTATAAATTTATTTTAAATGAGCAATCTTTTAATAACTTATAAAAATAAGTTTTAAAATTAAAAAAACAGGTGTTACATATTGTAGTTTATGTGTTTTAGTTACGAATGTATATAATTAGATATAAATATTTATATTTTTTATATGAAAATATATGCATAATAATAAATATTACAGTTGAATCGATTTAAGAAAATCTATATAATAATATTGAGTCTTTGATGGCCTCTAGAGGTTCATGCACTTTTTTGTTTGGACAGACCCCAAGCTGACCAAAGCAACGGATTAAGTTAAAATGAATTTTTTTTTTTTTTTTTTTTTTTTCCAAAGTTAAAATGAATTTATCATATACATTTTATACCTTAAATTTTCTAACATAAAATTTTACTGTTTAGTATGAATATTCATGGAAATTTAATTGTAATTTATAAAAATATATAAATTAGTACACAAATTAATAACGATTAAAATATACAATAAATTTCAATTTAACACCGAAAAAGTGAAATGTTTTGGGAATCCCATCAGTATAAATAAACTACTAAAATCTTTTTAGATAATAATAAAATTATTAAAAATTATTTTAATGTGATTTGAGAAAAACAACAGTGAGAAGTAGATTACACCGTTCATTACAATTCAGATTTCCACAACCTATAAACTGAAGTATAAAACAAACCCTTGAATTTTATTATCTAAACATTGAGTCACTTTTCTTTTGTTTTAAGCATTTGAAATGAAACAAACCAAACTCCAGAGATCAGATCCAAGCAGGATTATTAAGAGCAGTGACGACTGCCTTGATCTGCAAGTAATTATTGAGACTGTAAATGCCTTTCTCTCTGCCATTGCCACTCATCTTGTAACCACCAAAGGGAATGGCTGCGTCAAATACGTCGAAGCAGTTAACCCAAACGGTGCCAGCCTTCAAAGCCCTTGAAACCCGATTTGCAGTGTCCAGATTCTTTGTGAAAATCCCTGCAGCTAGCCCATATCTTGTTTCGTTCGCCCTCTTGATCACCTCATCCACATCCCTGAAAACCCATCACATTTTTATTTTGGTGTTCTGGATTTTCAAATATACAAAGGTAGCAACCAGGGTTGAAGCAGATCTACTATGGTTTCAGATTTCACTCGAATACATCATTAATCTTACAAAAAAGGTTTTAGTTTTCGATGTGTTTATTTTCCTTCTTGGGTTCGTTTGGAGATAATCGTGACTTGTGTGATTATCGAATTAGTTCTGTTTACCCAGACTAGACATCCTGAAAATCCCATCATTTGTAACGTGCTAAGTCCAATTTCTTGGTTATTGGTATGTACCTGAACTTCAAGATTGATTGGACTGGACCGAAAATCTCATCTTGAGCGATAAGCATGTCGTCCTGTTTTTGACAGAGGGATACCACAGTTAATAATGCGATAAAGAATTGGAATAGACCAATATCTGAGAAATCTTAATCGAAAATATTGTTTTTACCTTCACATTAGAGAAGACTGTAGGTTGGATGAAGTAACCTTTGTTTCCAAACTGATCACCACCACATTCAAGAGTAGCATTGCTTTCAACACCTGACCTTATGTACTTCATCACTTTTTTAAATTGCTCCAAATCGATCTATACAAAATTTTTTAATTAGGAATCCAATTCAAAAGGCCAACAACAAAGAAGAAAAACTCATTCTGATGTGAGGAATGTGAATATGTAACCTGAGGACCCTGTTCAATGCCATTCTTGAAAGGATCACCAACAATACGTTTCAACGCGCGCGCCTTAGCTTTCTCAACAAACTCATCATACACTTTCTCATGAACATATGTCCGAGACCCCGCACAGCAACATTGTCCCTACAGAACATTTACTTGATTATCTCAAGAACTACAAGCTCGAAATAGAGTAACCATAAGCTCGAGTTATATATCTACTATTTATAAAAACCTGGTTGAAGAAGAGAGCAAAGTGTGCAAGCTCTACAGCTTTATCGAGATCAGCATCTTCGAATACGATGAACGGTGATTTCCCACCAAGTTCTAGAGTTACCGGCTTGAGATTGCTGTTAGCAGCCAGTCCAAGTACAATTTTGCCGGTATCAGTTGATCCTGTAAAAGCAAGCTGCAGAGAAAATAACAATGTAGCATAAATGTAGTCCCTTGAAAAAGCTATGAGCAAGTAAATAGATATTTCTACCTTGTCTACATCCATGTGACTCGCAAGGGAAGCACCAGCAGTTGGACCATATCCAGAAACTATGTTCAGAACACCTGGAGGAAGACCCGCCTATCATAAATTTCCAGAAACATTGTTACTCATAAGTTTTTATGTCCAACAATGGGAAAGTAGAAGACAAAAAGAGTATCTATCACATATATCTTACCTCAAGGAAAAGCTTTCCGGCTAAGAAAGCAGTGAGAGGAGTTTGTTCCGCGGTCTTAAGGACAATGGTGTTACCACAAGCAAGAGCAGGACCAACTTTCCAAGCAAACATTAAAAGTGGAAAATTCCAAGGAATGATCTGTCCAGCCACGCCTATGGGTTCATGTAATGTCTGAACATGATAATTTCCATCAGCAGGAACGGTTAGCCCATGAATCTTATCCGCCCATCCTACACATCGAAGCAAAACCAAGAATGTTCAGTCACAGTCCATTGACAACAATAACAGAAAGAGACTACAGAATTCTCTTAGTGTAATCAAACAAACCAGCATAGTAGCGGAACAATCTGGCGAACATTGGAATTTCTGCTGTTAAGGATTGTTGATAAGGCTTCCCGTTGTCCCATGTCTCTAGAGAAGCAAGCTCTTCGCTATGTTTCTCAACTAAATCAGCGAATCTCAGCATTACCCTTGACCTTTCCTGAAATCCAAAACCAAGAATGAGACCATACTCGCATTAAAGTTCCAAGAGTCAGGAACAATGTTTATACATACATAAGCAGTCATCTTAGGCCAAGGTCCTTCATCAAAGGCCTTCCTTGCAGCTCTCACTGCCCGATTGATATCTTCCGCATCGCCTTCAGCAACGTGAGCTATGACTTCCCCTGTGCGTGGATCAAGAGTAGGGAACGTCTTACCTAAATCCCAAATCCAACTATTAGTGCTCATGGAACAAGAATCTCAAGACTCAACAATATCATCTACTTAAAGGGAAAATAAAAATGAAAACTTTACTCACCAGAAGCAGAGTCTACAAACTTCCCATCGATGAGGAGCTGTGTGTAAGATACTTGAACCGAAGGGCTTATGATTTCTTCAGCTGCAGAAGAGGATCCGAATCTCCTAACCAACCTACTTCCATTGTAACAATTCCTCCCTGAAAAAAAAGGATCATAACCCAGATTCACCATAGACCCAGTAATCAAAGACTCTGATCCATGATTTCTCAAGACAGAACATGCTGAATCTTATATCTATTACAACCACAAAGTAGAAACACCAAGATACTTCTGGAAATTCACTGAACTAGAGACATAGATCAAACATGGGATTTCATTTGTACCTTGAGAACGATGCAAAAAGGAAGAGGAAGCTGTAAAAGATCGAGATAACAGAGAAGACACTCTACGAGCTGCCATGGATGATGATGATGAATTCTTATCTAGTTCTTGGGATTTTCTAGTGTCTTGTAATGTTGGGAGTTACGAATGAGGAATCTAACGGTTAAGATCTCTCGTTCACTCTCACACACACATGTCGCTTATGCTGCACTCCTTTTCTTGTGCTTCCGTATTTTGAACGGTGTTGTTGAATATTGATGAGTAATTTGACTTATTGACGTTTTTTTTTTCCCATTCCCCATAACAAAAAAGATAACATACAATACAAGAATTCTTACACTTAAAAATAAAATAATATATCTCGCTTTATAAAAGAATAAAGACAAAGATGTATGAGTTGTCACTGAACTCTACTCTACATACATATCCATATTATATTGCATTTTTTATTATTATTATTTCTTCTATTTTAGCACCATCTGCAATCGAACATGGCCTTCTTTTTTTACAAGATACATTTTGTCATTTTCAATGAAATATATAAATGCAATTGATGCATGTTGTGGTGTAATGTCGTTTTCGATGTGGTAGTTGTGTCATCTATTTTATATGTTTTTCATATTATTCTTGTAAATGTAGGTAACTTTGTTGTGATGTTGTGGTTCGTTGAAAGTTTCCCACAAAAATTTGGTTCTACTACAAATGAGGTGGATTTTATTTTCCAAATAATGAGGTTTAGTTGGTACCAATTGCCAGAAGCTGCTATTAGAGTGTGAATATGGTTTGTAAATATGATTATCGGTAGAGGTGGGCAATTCAAACAACTTGACTTTACTTGATTTGACCCGATTTGAAAAAACCTCGATCAAACAGATTATGGGTTTGTGTAAAAACCCATTTAAGCCAAATATTTTATAACAATTTGAGTTTAAGTTATTTGGATCGGTCATTGGATAACTAAATAACCCAAATAAAACCAAAACTTTTTACATAAATATTTAATATTATATTACATAACCTAGCTACTAGCTAGCAAACATAAATGTAAAATTACCTAAACCAAAATATGTATTTTATAGACTTTTTAGTAGTAAATCGTCTTGTATATGTAAAAATTACATTATTATACTACATATCATAATTGCATAGTAGTTATTTTCTAATATAAAAATAAAAATTTAGAAACCATAATCATCTTTTCATTATAAAGTCTTCAAAACCTTAGTCTTAGACGAAAATAAAGCTTAGACAAAAACCTAGTCTTTGAGACGATTCTTTGACCATCACAAGTTGAAGTTTTCTAATAAATAGGGAAGCTATATTTCTTTCCTCCATCAATACATTTGACTTTAATTAGTATTTCTTCCACTATAAATTTATTATTACTTATTTGTGTATATGTTTCTTCAACACTTGATTGGTGTCCAAGAGTTTTCTTTTATATTTTGTGAAAGACTTGCGAATATTTGCATGAGAACATAACTAGGACTCTCGAACTTATGCTTTCATATGAATTTTTAATAATATGCATGTGTTTTGTAATATGCTAAATTTTGGTTGTTTAATTTTACGTAGTTATTTTGTAGAAAGGAAAGTCAAGATCCAAAGGAAGATAATAACAATCATGGAGAAAAAAGAGCAGCACCATCGGACTCTCAACTGTCGCCAAAGCCTAAAAAGCAGTATCCTGAAAGATCTGTAGTGTGGAATGATTTCACCAAATGCAATCCGACAAGCAACAATCAAGATGATAATCTTAGATGAGTTACCTTTTTCCTTTGTGGAATCTTCAGGTTTCAAGTACTTTTGTAATGAGGCATGTCCTAAATATGAAGCATCTTCACGTAAAACAATTACTAGGGATGCACTGGACTTATTTATTAGTGAAAAAACCATCTTGAAGAGTTTGTTGAGTGAGCAACGGATATCTTTTACTACTGATATATGGACATCAATTACAACTGTCAGCTATATGGTCATTACTGCTCATTTTATAGATGAGAACTGTGTGCTGCATAAGAAGATTATAGGTTTTAGTCCTACATCCGACCATAAAGGGGATACAATTGCCAAGCAGTTTGAAAAATGCTTGTCTGACTGGGGTATAGAAAAAGTGTTCACCATAATTCTTGATAATGCTAGTGCCAACAACCGTGCTGTTGGTATTTTGAAGAAAATATTGATGACACGCGGAGCTTATACACTTGTACTGGGTGGTGAGTTTATGCATGTTCGTTATTGCGCGCATATATTGAACTTGATTGTGAATGAAGGTTTGGGAAAGATGGGTGATAGCTTACTTAGCATTAAAAATGCAGTGAAGTATGCTAGTTCATCTAATTCATGATTGAAAGCTTTTGAAAGAAGAGTTGATCAAGAGAACATTGGTAGGGGAAGCTTGATATTGGATTGTACTAGTCGGTGGAATTCTACATTTCTTATGCTACGTTTAGTCTGAAGTTTAGGCGAGCATTTGAAAGGCATGCCGAGGAAGATAAACTTTATGATGCTTATTTTCATGAAGAAGGTCTTACTGGAAACAAGAAAGTTGGTCCACCTTCCGTTGTTGATTGGTACAATTTCTACATATCTTTTATGATGCCACTTTAGTATTTTCTGCTTCCAAAAAGGTAACGTCTACTGGATGTTATAACCAAATCTGTAAAATAGAATCACGTTTGAGAAAAATAGCTATGAGTTAAGTGGCATGGCATCTACGATGAAGAATGACAAGTTCGATAAATATTGGGAAGGTTTAGACAAAATCAATAAGATTATAATTGTTGCTAGAATCCTACCTCGGAGCAACATGTCTTTCGTAACTCACTGTATTTAAACATTATATGGGAAAAGGGAGTAGCAAATGTGCTGAACTAAAAGAAGGTCTGAAGGATGTCTTAAGTAGACTTTATGAGACATATAGTACTTTTCTAAAGAAAGGTAAGACAACTATAGATGTTGATGAAAGTAGATTGGCAGAGTCTTCCAACGTCTTTGATGGTGATGATGGAGAGGAAGATGATCCATTTGCCGAATTTACAAGAATGATGGCTGACAAAGGGATAAATGAGGAGATTTCAGCTGAGCTTGATATATATTTGATGGAGAAGGTTGAACCTCGTACAAAGAATAAATTGGGGTTTTCATATGATATTTTGTCATGGTGGAAACACAATAGCTCAAAGTTCCCTATCTTAGCACTGATAGCAAGAGATGTTCTCGCATTTATGGTCTAGTCAGTTGCTTCCGAATCTGCTTTCAGTACCGGAGGTCGCATACTTGATCAGTATAGGAGTTCTTTAAATCCAGAAACAGTTTAGGCGTTTGTGTTAAGTCAAGATTGGTTGCGTTCTTCTCTTCAATGTAACGTTGTGGTAAGTCTTGAACAAACATAAGAAGAAGCTGTATTCTTGGATTCTCTTGGAGAAGGTAAATTGCATATGTGATTATGATAACTTTAAATTTAGTGGTATATATGTATATAGTTATCGTTTTGTTGTTGTTGTTTTTGGCAGAGCTTCACAATCACGTCAATGACGTGTAACAAAGACGTGTAGCAGTAGCATGATGACTTGTTTCACTATCAGAGTTAAAGGTAATGGTCCTTATTAGGTTTTTTTTTGTTACAGTAAAAATCAAAATGCCCGAAATATGTTGGAAATATATATTTTTTTTTCGGCAAATGTTGGAAAGATAAGAACACTTATTGTTCTCATTGAGTGTTTTGGTGACCAAACGTGTCTCGGNTGTCTCTTTAGTAAAGATTCCTCCTCTTCCAAAACCAACACAGTTTTCAGTTTCATCCTCTCTTTGCTTCAATTTGTTTGCAAGACTTGACTCCGCATTTTGGGTCGTCTCATGAGTAAGG
>OVAF01000972.1:0-27995 GCA_900406245.1 Odontarrhena argentea
TTCTCGATCGATGTGAGATTCGATAATGGTTGTTTAAAGATACCTTGTTTATGGATTGTTGATGGTACGGAAATCACACTGAGAAATATAATGGCGCTTGAGCAATGTCATTACTCTTTCGAGACTTACTTCTGTGGCTTCGTCCTTTTTCTGGATTTTCTCATCGATTGCGATAAAGATGTCGATTTGCTCATCGAGAAAGGTATCCTTATATATATATATATGTTACTAATCTGTATGTATAGTTTATCTGGCTATATATACCACTGTTCTAAAAGTCAAGTGTCACTTAAGTGTTAACGGTTAAGCACCCATAAATTAATTACGGCGATTATCTCATACACATTAGAATTATAATTAGAATTAAGGGGTTCTGTTATTATTTATTAAGCAGGCTACATCTTAAACGGTTCGAGTTTTATAGTTTTTTTTTTCTGGTCACAAACTGAAATTTTTCATTTAATCTTGAAGCGTTACAAAGATGAAACAACTAGCATTACAATAAGCTTGAAAACGATAGATGCGGTTGTAATTGTAAATTACTTCCGGGAAGTCCCTCGGGGATGCGGTTGTAATTGTAAATTACTTCCGGGAAGTCCCTCGGGGCTTCGCTATGCTCTCTACCCACCAGTTTGGTTTTCAAACCAGTTTGCAAAAGCTTTGCCATTCAGACATTTGTAGCTTCAAATTCAGCTCTTCTTCTACAGGCATTTTATAGTTTAAGTTTACTTATATATATAACTTCACAATTAGATATTTTTGAAGTCATCATAAGATTTTGATCTAAATAGAATTTGATAATTACGTCATGAACTGATCAGTATTGTAGACATAAGACGCTACGCCACAGCTTGCTTTAACGTACATATTATGATTTTGTTAGGGATATTACACAATTGGATTGGAGAGAAGAGATTGGTTGCGGAAATGGTGAACAAACTCTGTTTGAGCGTCGTCCATAATGAATCTCACTATTCTGATATAGCATTGAAAGTCAACGCCTATTATGAAAATCCAATCAACAGGTGTTGCGCTATCCTCGGCCGCGTTTATTTTGGTAATTTGTGGAAGGGTACTGCTTCCGTCGCTGCCACGCTTTTATTGGTCATGACTCTTATTCAGACGGTTGCATCGGTCATTCAGGCTATGCAAAAGTGAACGTTTATCTTATACCTCGACCGCTCGGTTTTACTCTCTTTCACCTCATAGAATAAAATAAAGGATTTGAATGCCGATGTATTTTGAATAATTTTATTCCGATATATGTTTTTGTAATGTAATATTGGGTTTGTGTAGTCCATCATCTCCATTCTATAACTGTGAAATTTTCCATTTTAGGTTCAAGTGGACAAGGCTCTCCACATATTTGTTATTGCGCTCATTTCCAACATGTTTCATAGTAATTTGAATTAGTTATGTCTTATTAAAATTTCTATTATGGAACTTTTTATTGATATATAAAAACAATCATCCGATCAAATGAAAGACCATACAAAACCATGACATCCATTTCAGCAAAACATCTTGACACTTATCTTGTAGGCAAGTGCACACAAATTTGTTATTAAACTTCTTAGCAAATGATATCATACTAGTTTGTGAGTTATTTATATATTTTTGAAATTTAAATTATATTACCAATAGGAGTTGATTTACAAATCAATTGAACTTCAAGAAGCTTATAATTAATGCAACACCCAAAATCATTTGTATTATTTCGATGCAGTGTAATTGTTGATTTATAGACATCTCAATTTATATTAGACTTATAAACATGTTACGTATATATTACACAACTAGATACTGATCAATATATATAGATATAGGGGAGAAGAAAAGTGGAGGCCCGGAGGGTACGTGCCTCATAAAGTGATTAACATAGTACGACCGCCACTTATGACTTTGTGCGTAGAAATTATCTTCCAAAGACCTTGACTTAAACGACCAATTAGATACGATCTTTTGTAGCAAAAGTCAATGGAAAAATCAACTTTCACATAGACAGCTGTTTAGACAAATGCTAGACATACACAGTAACAATATTAGTATTAGTTAATGACTTTGCACTTTAATCAAGGGTCTGATAAACAATTATTAGAGTAAAAACTTAGTATCAGCTGTCCATATAATTAAAATAGTTAATGTGATTTGTGTAACTAGTACAAATGAGGGGGGTCAAGTGCCAAAATACTTTACTTTTTAGAAAGAAAAAGAGAGAGCAGATAGACCAAAAAAGTCTTTTTTTTTTAATTATTTGCCAAAAGTCTTCTTTTATATTGGTCAACATACATAATTCAAAATAAAAGGATTGGTTAATTGTCAAAAACCATTTAATGACTTCACTATGTGATTCACATATGTTTTACCAAATCATAAATTGACCTCAAAATCTTAACATATTGAGGCCATATCTCATCGCCTTATCCAAATTCTACCAATAAAAGAGAGAAAATTCGAAAGTAAGCTTTCCCCACTTTCTTTTTCTTCCTCCTTCACATCTTACTCTCATGGTTTTCTCAAAATCCCACAGCCAAAACTTCACCTTATGGAGACAACGTACTCGATCAAATCCGGAAACACTGACTCGGACTTTGGATTTTGCACCGGAGACGATCGTTGAGTTAACCACATCAGCTCCTGGGATGTGGTACTATCCGACAAACTACGAGCATTGTTGCATCTACAGAGTCCCCGAAAGATTGCGTAGAGTAAACCCTGATGCATACACGCCTCAACTTCTTCTCATTGGACCTCTTCACCGTCATTTAAAATCTCAAGCTCTCGGTATTACAAACTCCAAGTCAATGGGCTACTTAAACATGGAGGAGCATAAGAAGATTTATTTGGGGGAGTTTGCACAAAGGTATGAAGACAAAATCACAATCGATGGCTTAAGAAGCATTATCAAAGAAGACGAAGAGCAAATAAGAGCAAGCTACTCCGAATCAACTTCATGGATTGAATCAACAGAGTTCGTGGAAATGATCTTGATCGATTCTATTTTCATACTAGAGTTTATTAGGAGGGTTGTTAATTTCTATCTAGGTTCAAGAATGACAGGGGATCTTATAGTGGATGAACCGTGTCTTCAGCTAACTATTAAGGAAGACCTCATACTGCTCGAGAATCA
Source organism: Odontarrhena argentea (assembly GCA_900406245.1). Lineage (NCBI taxonomy): Eukaryota > Viridiplantae > Streptophyta > Magnoliopsida > Brassicales > Brassicaceae > Odontarrhena > Odontarrhena argentea. The sequence goes on from OVAF01000972.1 coordinate 3,131, forward strand.
GCTTCCTTACTTCATTCTCGAGAAACTCTCCGATCCCATCCTCCCATCCATGAGATTTCGGAATTTAGTCCTCACTTACTTTGAACTCCGACTTAAAATCAACGAGGACTCCACGTTCAGACATTTCACTGATCTACTTCGATGTGCTCGAGTGGAGACACTTGGTTCAGAGAAACCAGCAAAGACCAGATTCAAATGTATAGCTAATCTATTCCGAGGTGAGTCAAGAGAATCAAGAAAGACCGAATTAAAACATTTCACTGATTTTTTTCGATGTTGTCGCGGGGAGACTGATGAGTCCAAAGTAGACACGATGACCAAGCACATGTTTAACGCGGAAAAGCTGTATAGTGGGGGAGTGGAGTTTGTGGCCATAAAGAATGAGTTGTCGATAGATGTTACATTCGAGAATGGTTGTTTGAAGATACCTTTCTTGAGGGTTTCTGATGGTGTGGAGATTAAACTTAGAAATATAATGGCGCTTGAGCAATGCCATTACCCTTTCAACGCCTATGTGTGTAACTTCGTAAATTTCTTGGATTTCCTCATTGACAGCGATAAAGACGTCGACTTGCTTATGGAGACAGGTAACTTTATGTATAAGTGTGTATCCATGTATAAAAATATAAACTGTTTGACAATGCGGTTAAAGTGTCACATAGTGTTAAATGTCCATAAACTGTAGCGTTATATATCTCATACATTTGAATTAGCTAAGCAAGCGCTCCTCAGTAGTATTAAAGAGTTAGTTCAAGCCTTCTAGGTGACTTAGTTTTTTTTTTTTTTTTTTTTTTTTTTAANCTTATTTATTAAAGCCCAAAGGCAATGAAAAAGGCCTAAGCCCGATACAGATTAAAACTGAAGCCCAAAAAGATATGGAAAACCCTAAGTTGGTGAAGTCTGTATCAAGAGGATCTGTTCCACGCCGCCCTTCTGATCGCTGGAAAGGATCAGTTCCAACCACCACAGATGAAGAACATAATGAACTGAAAACTTAGGCCATCTTGAAACACAACCATCTTGATTTCTGAATAATAATTAAAGCCTTCGAACCCTACAAAGATTTCACTAAACTCGAAGAAGCTCCACCACCGCCTACATCCAGATTTATTGATGTAGAGCTAGATCCTTCGCTCCTACTGAGAGCAAATAGCAGTGAAGATATTACTCTAACGAGGAAAAGCTTAATCAAAGCAGAGATCGAAGAAAAAGCAGAGATCGAAGATGGTAACAAGAAACCGAACTACAACAAAAAACTCCGATTATACGGAAATACAGCCGGACTCGCCGGAAAAGCCAACCGAACTTAGTCGGAGATCATATTTACAAAACAAAACAAAAAAGAAAATCCGACTCCGGTACACCGGAGCCGGAGAACCAAAGAACTTGATCGGAAACTTTCTCTTGTACAGATGGGTTAGAGAGAAAAAGTAGAAGAGAGAAGAGAGAGTGCGTATTTATCTTTTATTAAGATGTAAAGATTGAATGATATTATTTCTTGGTTCTAGGTGACTTAGTTATTATTTGTTTTGGTATTATTTTTTAGTTATTTAAAATTTTCCGATTTTGAAATGATATTTGATAGGATATTTGAATCTTATTAATCTTGAATAATTTTTTTTTTTTTTTTTTTTTTTTGGGGNCTTGAATTATGTTATAGTAGATTGTTATATGTACAAATGTTTAAATCGTCTAGATTCCAGTTATATGTTCTGGCCATTGATAGTAGTTGCCGTTTTCTTAAACATTAAATATGCCATGCTATGTTTTTGAAGGGATACTAAATAACTGGATAGGTGAGCATAGTTTGGTGGCTCACATGGTGAACAAGCTCTGTTTGGGCGTTGTCGAGTACGAATCATGCTATTCTGATATAGTGTTTAAAATCAACGCCTATTATGAAAATCCGATCAACAAGTCGCGTGCTGTCCTTGTCCGCAAGTATTTTGGTAATCTGTGGACAGGAACGGCCACTGTCGCTGCTACACTTCTATTGATAATGACTCTTATTCAAACGGTGGCTTCGGTCATTCAAGTTATGCAAAAGTGAACATTCTTTGCATTTTGGACGAATGCACTATCTCCGGCTCGTCTCTTGTTTAATAGATTAAGAGTAGTCTAATGAAAGAACTTGAATGGCAATTTGTATTCAAGTGTAGAATTATATTCCGAGAGTCGTTTTGTAATGTTGTATTGTATTCCCAAGGTCTTTTAGAGAAGACTTGTGAATTATTATATTTTTTGAAGGATCCTTCTCCATTTTTATTTTTAAGGGTCAACTTTCATATGTGATATCGAAACATCTTTGATATTTGAATGTAAATTCAGACATTTCACAGTCATCACTAACATCTGACTAAAAATGATGAAGAAACTGTCATCAATCGGTATAAATACGATTCAGGTAGCTAAATGCAATATAAAAATAAAATTGTGGATATTAAGGACATTGGTGATATTTGTGAAAGCCAAAATTCTTGTTAAACATACCATGATATATTTAGTGTTTCACAAATATCACCAATGTATCATACTAATCTGGAAAGATGAAGCAGGAATATGAAACATTTCAGGTATTCTAGACGACAAGAAAAATTGTGAACTTTGATTTCCTAATTTTAATGTATGCATTCCCATTCCGCTAGTTTGTTTTCTTCCATTGTTATTTCATAATTTTTACTTTTTAATTAAAAAAATTGGTTAGGTCAGACAAGTTATCTAAAACAAGTGGATCTATTAGAGTCAATTATAAATTGTCCGTGGTGGAATTATGTAACAAATTTCAAAATTTGTAATAAACAATAATAAATCAGAATACTTAAAGAATTACAAGTCATCTAATTCACTATAAATTTTAGTAAGGTCGTGACCAAAAAAAAAAAAAAAAAAAAAAAAAAANAAATTAGTAAGGTAACTTTAAAAGCAAGAAAATTGAGTTTTAATAAACTAAAGCTAAATTAAAAGATAGTATATAATTTAGGAAATGACTTTGCGCCTCAAATCCATAATCAAGTCGTATCATATTCATATGTGTATATCCATATATAGGCTTTCACACTAAATTCGTTAAATTAACATAACATAATACATAAATACGATCTACACACGATAATTAACCGTATCATTAAAAAAAATAATTATTTCCTCAATTATGGATAGGACAAATACAAAGATTTAACGTGGAAAATGTGAGTGTTACGGTACGTTGGTTAAAAGATATCAATTATTATAAGACACTTGGTCAGTCAGATAAAGGTCCGATCAACTCCGCAATAATTGAGATAGTGACTTTGCACCTTAAATCTCTACTCAAATTGATGAAAACAAAAAGAGAGTAAACATTTTGAAGAATCTCACAGTTTCAGCTTCGACTCAGCCATAAAACTTTAATTGTTCTCCCAACAGTGAATTTTGAAGGTAAGTTTGTCTCCTTTCTAATTAGTTCTCCTCCATTTGATATACTCTCATAGTATTCGGATTTAATGGAGCAGTCGAAAATGATTTATCTAGGGATGTGGCGTTATCCGAAGAATCCTGTGAATTGTTGCATTTATAGAGTCCCTAACTGTATACGTAGAGTGAATCCAGAAGCATACACTCCTCAGTTAGTCATCATTGGTCCTCTTCACCGTTATTTGATATCTCAAGCTCCCAACTCTCTTGAGGATATTGCAAACACAAAGTTAATGGGCTACTTCAACATGGAGGCACATAAGAATATTTACCTAACCGAATTTGCAAGAAGGATGGAAGAGGAGAAAACCATTGAAGGATTCAGAAGAATAATCGAAGAAGATGAAGAGATAATCAGGGAGAGCTACTCGGAATCAACGGCTTGGATTGAATCTCCACAGTTTGTGGACATGATCCTACACGACTCTGTTTTTATAACAGAGTTCATTTTACGGAGATGCTACGAAGGAGTAGAGAAAACCGGGGATCCTCTCATGGACGAGTCTTGTCTTGAAAACACTGTACATGGAGATCTCATCTTATTGGAGAATCAGCTTCCTTACTTCATCCTCGAGAAACTCTTTGATCCAATCATCCCTACACTTACCCCGAACCAGACATTTCGTGAATTCATCATCCGCTACTTTGAATTCGAAGATAAGATTGGAAAGAACTCAAAGTTCATACATTTCACTGATTTGGTTAGGTGTGTCCGTGTTGAAACACTTACAAATCTTCCTCGAGGGGAACTTAATCATGTGGATCATATGTATAACGCGGATAAGTTAGACAGCGGGGGAATAAAATTTGAGGCCGTAGATAAGGAGTTCTCGTTGAATGTGAGATTCGAGGACGGTTGTTTAAAGATGTCTTGTCTCCGAGTTGATGATGAAGTTGAAATGATACTGAGAAACGTAATGGCTCTTGAGCAATGTCATTACCCTTTTAACGCTCATGTATGTAATTACATCATATTCTTGGATTACTTGATTGACACTGATAAAGATGTCGACCTTCTTGTCGAGAAAGGTAACCTTTTTATATCTTTCATATAGGTCTATATGTGTGTACTAATTAATACGTGATGGTTTTGGTATTGTAAGGGATAATAAAGAACTGGATTGGGCAACATGGTTTAGTGGCGGACATGGTGAACAAACTTTGTGTAGGCATCCTCGAAAACGGCTCTCACTATTCAGATATAGCAGTTAAAGTCAATGCTCACTATTCAGACCCAATCAATAGGTCATGTGCCGTCCTGAATCGAGTGTATTTCGGTAACTTGTGGACAGGGACCGCCACTGTCGCCGCCACATTTCTATTGGTGATGACTCTCATTCAGACCGTCGCTTCGATCATTCAGGTTATGCAGAACTCTTAAACGAAGCCGTTGGTATGGTGCATCAAAATAATATTTATGTCTTGTCTTACAGTTTATGACAAGAGACCTCTATACTATTTACATTTCCTCACCGAAATTGTGTATTATCTAGCAGTTCTCCTTTTTGCAAACCACTAATCTAATTTAACATCGTGTGAAAACCAAATTCATAGAATAATTAATTCCTTCTAATGTGTAGGAAATATCTTCCAAAAGTATTGACTCGAAAATTAAAACTATCAGATGATATTTTGTAGCTAATAGCAGTTTGTCAAGAAAAAAAATCAATTATTACAAAATAGCTGTCTAGACAAACTCAATGATAATATTAAATAATGGCGTTTCACATTAAGGGTCTTATAAACAATTAGAGTAAAATATTTACAGTAATTTTGGTTATTTTATATTTTGTGGGTACTATATATCTATTTTCTTTATCAAATGTTTATTTGTCTTTTCCGGGATGAAAACTTATCTCCATGACATATAACACAGGGAAAGATATACTCCGATCTACTCTAAATTATTCGTGATTAGTTCTAGGTTATGAATGGTGTTACCATTTGCGGTTTCGAATACGGATTTAATCAAGTTTTTTTTTAATTATATTATCATTCGTATTTTATCACAAACCGCATTTATTTCATAATTTTGTATAAACCACACTTCTTCTCCATAATTTATTTCAGAATCAATGGTGCAAAAATCTTGGATACGATAGGGAGAATTTGCAACGCAAGAAGTTTAACTATGAAAGAATAATTTTAAGAGAAGAATAAGTGAAACAATGTACTCTCACGAAGATCGAAAACCTTCTCATATAACAAATCGTTATTTAATTTCTCAAGATTACCAAACCTTGAAAAGAAATTATCAAGCATTTAACAAATACATTTCTTCCAACTGTTTTCTTCAAGATCTTATATTTTACATTTTTACAAAAAAAAAATTGTCATACTAAAAACAAATAATTAAGATTCTTTTTTTTTTAAAAAAAGATACACATTAAAATATCTAAAAAATGAAAATGTTAAATTAAAAATAGAAAAAATTGGACCATTCAAAACATATAGATAAAAATATATAAAAAAACGCAAAAAAAAAAGAAAAAATCGATGCGTAGCGCGGGCACAGAACTAATTTGAGTAAATGTAAATCGTAAATACATGAACGCTCATGAGTTTAAGGTCACTGGAAGAGCTTCAATAGACAAAGTTGCTAATAAAATGTTAATTTAATCATGTTTTCATTTAATGTCAACGAATGTATTAACAAAGTAGATAAAAACAAAACAAGCTTTCAGAAAAAGAATAAGGAAAACTTAATTACAGTATTTTAAGAAAATAAGGTCGGAGCTTTTCTCTTTTATTTTCTTATAAACCGTCGACATTAATCAATCTCGTTTCCCGAATATCCGAAACTATCGGTTGGTAACACCACATGATGACTTTATGTACCCAGTCTAAAAGTACTACTAGACTACGACCCACTTGGTAAGAGAAACCGGATCTATCATGGACTTTTATAAGAGGATGTTGTCTGTTATATATATGTCTCGATTAAATGCTATGTTCTTCATATTCCCTTACACCATTGACTTGTTGGTTTATTAGAGCCTTTTACTAGAAGCAAGAATGGTGTCTACGGCGAAATTTCAGTGCTCCAAACCTACATTTCACCCAACGATCAATCTCCAACAAAGATCTCCTCAAACACTCTCCTTTTCCTCATTTTCCCGAGATCTAACAAAGTCAACGCCAGTCAGATTTCCCCTAATCAGAGCCTCTTCATCATCATCATCGTCAAATCCGAAACCTTCAATGCTCAAAACCACTTTCATCGCGCTCACAGCATCGGCAGCTCTATTCTCAGCATCTTTTAACCTAATCACCAAACCTGCCTTGGCCATTACGGTGACCACGGTAGAGACGATTCTCGAGGCAAAGACGACCGATGTGGAAGCATTACTAGCCCATGCAAAGATCAAGTTCGATTCTGGTAAGTTTGATGAGACGATAAATATTATAAACCGTCTGATCGAATTGGAACCCGGTAAGCAACAATGGCAAGACATGAGGGCTCGGGCTTTGTCATTCGGCTATAAAACTGAAGCGGCAATCAAAGCTTTCGAAGAGATTCTTGCAAAGGACCCGATTCACGTGGAAGCGTATCATTACTTGGTGATGGAGTATTACAATTCTAAACCGAAATTGAAAGAGATGGAGAAGAGGATCAAGCAAGCGATTAAGATTTGCAAGAAGGAGAAGAAGAAGACAGAGATTCGTGATTTTAAAATGTTGATTGCGTTGATTAGGTTTCCTTCGCTTGATTCAATGGATATATGTGTGGACTTGTTCATGGATAATCCACAAGTAGTGTTTGAAGGAATGGTTTATATGGGGGAAAAGGTCAAAGATGCTGTAAAGAAGCAACCTAAGGATTCTCCGCACAAAGAGAAGAAGGCGACAAAGGAAGTTTCGCATTGGCGAGTCATCGAAACCTATGATCGTATGTACTGCCACAAGAATACAGTGCTTAAGCTTGCTTTAGCTTCAGCTAGTAACCGGTTTATAAGATGAATGTAAAAAAAGATTAACAGATTGTGATTTGTATTCTGCCGAATAAGGAAACGTTATCCTTGTAGTTGTAAACCTTCTAATTAAGGAAACTTACCATTGTATCTCTTCCTTTTTTGTCTGTGTTCTTAATATTTACCTGGGTGTAATTTAAAGCGTGAAAATAGTCGCCTTGTGGCCAAGCAAGTCATGTACTTGAGATCTATAATATGAACAATCATTTTCGGCCAATTTATCTTAGAAAGTTATGTTAGATGTTATGTTTTCAGTTCCTTCTTGCTATATTTTTCCGGCCTTTCTTTTTTCGTAACTTACGGTCATCTAAAACTCAAAACCGGCTCTCAATGTGAAGTATTTGTGTGAGGAATGAATGAATGGCCAATGACTCATTTCTCTTTATTATCGGTTTTCCTTGCATTAAGTCTTCTGCATCATCATTGCATTCTAGACTTGGACACCCATCAACTCCTACTCTTCATCAAATAATTTCTAAAAAAATCATCATTGTTTTGCAACTCATGTTCGATCAATAAAAATCACAAATTACCTTTTCTGGTATGTCTATTTGTTCCTTGAGTCCACTTGAACTATCATTTTCTGATGTGTGGACTATATCTGTTAAATCTTGTGTAAAACCTAAATCATCTACCAAAATGTGTAACAGAGGAAGTATGTGATTTAGGTTGACAAATTTTGGAGAAAATGTATGTAAGCTATCAGAATACCAAAGTTTTGAATGTTGAGGTGAAAAGTGTTTGGACTTTGTCTTAATCTCTTTTGAGTGACCTTGAGAGAGAGTTGCTGACACTTAACAGAGTAGCAGCTCGTCTCGATGGCCTTGAACTCATGAGTGTTCCATGTTTTTTTTTCTTACTCAAATACTTTGGGAGAAAAGAGACAGAGTTGGTAACAAAAGTTAAAGTTATTTCCATGTATGTTTTCTTTTGGTTATTTTTTAAGAATTTTGGACCGCAACTAATCAATCTATTAACTTAATTTATGGATAATATAGATTAAAGAATTCGATCTGGATATGATAATGCATATTCTTAATAGATTTACAACTGCCACTTAACTACGGTCATCATTATATTATTTGAGAAGTAAAAATGATGACTCAATGATGACTCATTGATGACTCAATGATGACTCAATGATGACATGGCAAAAAAAAATGACATGTCCATTTCAATCATAATTATTGGTTCTTACACAATTAATATTCTCTATAAAAAAAAAAAAAAAAAAATCCGAAATTTCACAATAGGAAATGTCTACCAAAAATTTAATTCCTAATATGTAGGGATTATTATTTCCTAATTCGAAATTTACATTATCTAATATCTCCTCTCATCTTTTCTGTACTTATTTTATAAAAATATTTAATTTTCACATCATATGTTTAATAAAAAAATAACATATTTTTTTTTACATATGTCATGATTTGAATTTTACAAAACGGATATATATTACTCAATTCATGAATAAAGTAAGCGTATACTAAAAAACTCCCACATCGCCTGATAAAAATTTTGGTGGCTCAAAATATTATTATATAAAAACCACAACTATGATGAACCGTAAGACAAGGAAGCCTCTTGATAGACATCCAAATTAAAAAGTTTTATTTGGTTTTGAATTTCGGTTTTTTATTAAACCGCTGATTTTAAATCAATAAGAATATTCTAAATCGGTTTAAAAATTAATGTATTTTATATATTTTAAATAGATCAAAGATATAAAGCATTCCAAATATGTATTTATTTTAAAAATAGTGATATAAAATATGATTTCATCATATATATATAATATATATATATTAATGTAGCAATTATATTTCAAAGTATATTTTTGTACTTAATCCAATACATTAATGGAACAATATATTAATCATAAATATTTTTTCCCTAAATATTAGGGATTTTTATTTTTTAAATAAATTTTGGTTATCTCCTTATTCGAATTTTACATAATCTAATTCCCTCTCATTTTTTTCGGAATTATTTTATGAAAATATTTAACTTACATAAATTATAAACATAAATATTTAAACATATATTTTTTTCATTACAAAATAGTTCATATGTTATATGTTAGTGGTTCATTACAAAATATAAGATTATGTTATTGTAAATATATATTATATACACAAAGTCTTGACATTTTCAATGTGTAAACCATATTTCTTTTTTGAACCATATATGATTATGTTATTGTATATATATTATATACAGAAATTCTTGATATTTTCAATGTGTAAACCATTTTTTAAAACCGTATATGATTATGTTATTGTATATATAATACACGATTTTTTATGATAAATATTATAGATTTTTTTATTATTTTTCATTCACAAATATAAATCTCAAAGATTTGAGTTTTAAATTCTATATCTTACTAAAAATAAAAGATATCTTTGTTTCTTTAGCTTTAGGTAATGAATTCGTCCCAATTTACATCTATGTTCTTAATATTTTAAATTGTACACTAACAAATCTTAAAAAATCCCGAAAATTAGTTCTATATTTAAGCTAACTATACTAAAATATTATGTAAAATATTTTAAAAATATTTGGAATAATATACGCCATTAATTGTATTAGGTTTAATTCTTTGGATATAAATACACGTAAAGTTTATTCGGTAGGAAAAACCATCATCTCCTTTTATTTTCTTATGGGCCAAGATGATTTGTTAATTTTTTACCTCTTCCATCTCTAATGTTTCATTTGTTTTTTACATCTCTTGGTTACACAATAATCATATAGCATAGCTTTTCTTATTTGTATATTTAGGTATTGAATTCGTGGATAGATTGTTTTTTACATCTCTAGGTTACACCATGATCATGTGGTCTTTTTTTTATTTCATATTTAGATACTGAATTTGTGGAAAAATGTGAATCAGTGGTATTCTCTTCTTCATGATTTTAGTTGCTTTCTTTGTTTTATAATTCTATTTTTTTGGCTAAATTAAAACAAAAAGATTAGAAGATACATGCTAAGGTGATTCTTTTTTTTTTTTTTTTTTTTTTTGGGAANGTTCTTTAATGTGTTGTAATTTATTTTCTTACATTATTTTATATTCATTGAGAGATGTGGAAGAGTGGAATCGCCAAATCATCAATTATCTATTAGCCAATGAATATGTAGGTACGATGGGCGAAAATCTGCAAAAGTCAAAGTAATTTACTTTCAAGTAAATCAAGTTGAGTTTTGTAATTACAATAAATCAAATTATGTGTAGGTGATCTTTTTCATATTGAACTAGCCCCACTTTCAAAGATCATTCTGGACCAAGAGAATAACGAAATCCAAAAGTTTAAGAATTGGTATGTTGATTATAAACATCTATATTAAATATGATATGTTTTTATGAAACTTATACATTTTAATTTTGTATGCTTACAAGGTTAAGCCATTAAAAGAATGATGACCTTCTTAGAATTGGTAAGTACTATTTTGTATCAGATATAAATCATATCATTATTAAGTCTAATCTTGAACATTTTCACATTTCTAGATTTTACAAGATTATGCAAATGAAACAAGTATGTTCTTTCAAGAGTTTGGAGCGTTAGAAGAATCTATCTAATCCAATCTTCACACACGACCAGCTTTATGTCGCAGTTTCACGAGTGAAATCCAAGTCCGGCTTAAAATACTCATCACCGACAAAGAAGGAAAACCACAGATGAAAACAATCAACGTCGTTTATGATGAAGTTTTCCAAACATCAAGTAGTTTTTCAAATAATTTTGCATGTTTACATTCACAAGGAACCATTAGTTGGTCGCTTTATCAAATTTAATATAATACGGTTACGTTTCACTTTCAATATATTAAAATTTCGTCACATACAAATTAACGGATTTATAAACAAAATAAAAATATTATTTACCCGCGTATCACGCGGGAAATCATCTAGTTTTATTTTTATATGTACAGGGTAAATATTTATTTTCTTTCTTTTAATTGTTTTATGCATTGTATATAAATAATTAAATATACACGAACGATCGACCATCAATGAAGAATCTACCAACAAAGATATTCCATTATTGTCTCATGGTTAATTCAGAATATTTGTCTAAAAATTAATATTATCCTAACTGTATTCATGCAGATTAATAAAATATATTAAAATTTTCATATATAACATCCGTAAACAGTTAGTTGACTCGACGTATTCTTCGGTAAACTTATGGTTAAAATATGAAGTTAATGTAAGAAATTACATTGAAAATATGTAAAATGATATATTTTGTGAATCGAGAAAAATCATCTAGAACGATACTTATTATAAAACGGAGAGAGTAGCTGTCAAGAAAAATGCTAGACAAAGTCATTAATAATATTAGATAATGACTTTGTTAATCATGGGTCTTATAAACAATTAAAGTCCGTAATTAACAGTAGTATATTAATCATAATAAGCAATCATCTTCATATATATAGAATATATTATTATGCTTATGGCTAGGAAATTTCGTGGAAAAGCATTGACTTCAAACTCCAGTATCAGATAAAATTTTGTAGCAATTGATATAAAAAATTATTTTATCACAGCTGTGTAGACAAATGGCAGACAAATTCAATAATAATATTAGAACTAATTTCTAATAGAAAACATTTCTTATAAACAGATACAGAAAAATATACGTGATATCAACATTCAAATTGTATCATATATAGATGTCCAAATTTGAAACTCCTATTGAAATGTAAAATAATGTATCAACTTATCTACAACTACAAGACACTGCACTTATAAACAAACTTAACTAAACCATTAACCAAATGATTTAAAATATAAATTTTATTTTATTATTAATTATGACGTTTCAATTCATTAAATTATTTAACATCGACTAGAATTTATAGCATAGCAGTTTGTTGACTGTTGACAAAAAAAAAAAAAATTAACATCGTTTGCAAACATACTCAATTAACATTAATTGATAATAATCAATCATCGCAATACAATAATTAATGCTTTCCTTCTTATGTGTAGGAGTGATCTTCCAAAAGCATTGACTTGGAACAATCAGATACAATATTATGTAGCAATTGGTTAATAGAAAAACCAATTATTAAACAGCTCTCTTAAAAAACGTCAGACAAAAGTCAGTAATGACTTTGCACGTTGAGGGTCTGATCACCGATTAGAGTCAGTATTTGACAGTAATAATAAAAATAATATCAATCACCTTCATGGCTTCATATATATATTAATAAGTTATTAGGGGGAGTTTGGTGAATAACAACAAAAAAGAGAAGTTTTTTTTTTTTTTTTTTAAATAACCAAAAGACCTAGATTTAAAGGTGAAGACTTTACCACATATGAGAAGTTTGGTTATTCAATACTATTGACTTGAAACTAATACATAATACTTTGTAGCAATTGGTCAATAAAATTTAATTTTTACAGCTGTCTAGACAAATTATAGACAATCTTAGTAATATATATATAATCATGATTGTAGATTTGTGACCTTTGCAGATTAATAAATTAGTAAAAATTGTGATTGGTTAGCTGCGAAACCATTAAATGACTTTACAAAATAAGTTTTAGGTTTATACCTGTATATAGGCATAACAAAAAAAAACCTGGAAACAGAAAAAAACCAAACGGAACCTGATATGAAAAAGAGAACCGAACCCAATTCAGAATCGATAAAATATTCGACTGGATCCTAGACTATTAAATTCGAAGAACCGGAACGGAATTTAAATGAAGCCGAGAATTGAATGAATATCAGAAATACACACAAAATAATTATATATTCAAATATTAACTATACATAAAGAATGGATATAATCTACTTATCCAATACTATAATTAGAAATTTAAAAATATCAGTTATTTTTATACCAAAGTATTAAAATATCCAAAATAACAAAAATATAAAAAAATTCTTAGGTTTATGAATCAGAATTTAACAAAATTTTATTCAAATTTAACAAAAATTATCCAAATTATGCTTTCTGGATACCATAAACCAAACCAAAACCCGGGGAACCGACCTCAATATATATGATCCAAAAATTAGAAATACCCAACCATATCTCGACCCTAACCAGACCCGAATACCCATATGCCCACTCCTACTTATATATATCATCATCAAATTCGAGGCCATAACATTTTATATAACTATGTTCCAAGATAAACTAAAATTAACAACCTCTAAATATTTTGCTTGAGGTACTTCACCAGATTGGTATCCAACTATTTTGTTCGTCCATGATTGCATTCCATTGTGTAAATATATTATACCAAAAACCGGATTTTGAATTTTAACTAAAATAGCTATAAATTTTAACCGGATTTTGAATTTTAACTATAAATTGGGAGGCTAATTGCAAAAATTAATAATATTAGTTTTCTCAATAAGGAAAAAGAATTGCAAAACTAGCAAAAGTCTTTCTTTCTTTACATTTTTTTTTAATTATTTTATAAAAGTTTTTTGTTCAAAAACCACAAAAAAATAAGAAATTAAAAACTAACCAAAAGCTAGAGTTATTGGCCAAGATTTGGTCATACATGGGATTTTTTTTAGTTTGTATTAATTTTTCATTTTTTTCAGTTCTTTCTTTTTTTTTTAACAACAAATCATTAATATTATATTCATTAAGCTGGGTTCGAATCTTGACGATTACTACTATTTTTTTTTTTTTTTTTGGTATACAACCAAATTTCTCTATTATTCTACAAGCTAGTGACTTTTCCTATTTGACTTTTGGGAGAGAACTAAATCAGCACGAGCAAAATTTTGAACATAAGCTGTCTTTCTATTTACTCCTCTACTCTCGTAACTTTCTTAAAACTTCCATTTTTGAATCTCTTTCTCAGAAGACAAAGCACTGGATCCGATTGGGAAACAATGGACCGAAGGTTGGATCATGAACGGGACACGATTCTTGAGTTGACCCAATCAGCTCCTGGGATGTGGTGCTTTCCGACAGATCTCAAGAACTGTTGCATCTACAGAGTCCCACATCGTCTCCATCGAGTGAACCCAGAAGCATACACTCCTCAGTTGGTCCTCATTGGACCTCTTAACCATTCCCTAAAATCTCAAGCTCTCGAATCTCGTAGAGATATCACAAAAACAAAGTTCATGGGCTACTTGAACATGGAGGAGCATAAGAAGAATTATCTAGCGGAATTCGAAAAAAATGTTGGAGGGAAAGAAATGATTGAAGGATTCAGAGAAATTATTAATGAAGATCAAGGTATAATCAGAGCAAGCTACTCAGAATCAACGTCACTGATTAAATCTTCAGATTTCGTAAAGATGATCTTACAAGACTCCGTTTTCATAATCGAACACATTCGGAGGATTTATGAGTACCGCAGAGCATTGCGACAAGGAAAAATAAGGTAGGTAGTGTAATGTATTTTGTATGCTTATATCATTCAATGAATGATATAAATGTTTTACCATCAATTATATAATTGGTTTTCAAAGTGGTGATGCAATTTGATTCTGAAATCTTTGATACAATTTTTTGTTTTATGATATTGCTCTTAGAATCAATTTTACAAAATCTTATACCACTTACTTAACATCATTTGTAAATATTTTTTTTAATAAGTCTCATATTTTTCTCATATCATATAAGTGATCTAAAACACATTTTTTTTTTTTTTTTGTAGTGGATCAAGACCCGAAAAAACAGGGGATATAACAGTTGACGACCCTTGTCTTCAAACCACTATTAAAGAAGACCTTATGTTGCTCGAGAATCAGCTTCCTTATTTCATCCTCGAAAAGCTCTTCGATCCAATCATCCCACAACTCTGCCCAAACCAAACACTACGCAAATTAATCCTCACTTACTTCAGTATTGAACCTACTATTACCAACGTTAATTCTACATTTAGACATTTCACTGATCTGCTCCGTATTGTTCGTGTAAATACGGTTTGCTCAGAACAATCATCAAAGACCATACTCAGGTATTTAGTTGATCTGTTCCGATGTGATTGCGTGGAGACATATAGGTCAAGAGAATCAACAAAGCCCATATTCAAAAAAATCATTAATTGTATATGCCGCTATGACCGCAAGGAGAAAAAAGAGCACAAGAAGCTCACAGACATGTATAACGCGGAAAAGCTATATGGTGCGGGAGTTGAGTTCATGGCCGTTAATAAGGACTCGTCAATAAATGTGAGTTTCAAGAATGGTTGTTTGCAGATACCTATTTTGGGTGTTGGCGATGATACGGAGATTATATTGAGAAATGTAATGGCGCTCGAGCAATGTCATTACCCTCTAGATGCCTATGTTTGTAACTTTGTCTCTTTCTTGGATTTCCTCATCGACACCGAAAAAGACGTGGATTTGCTCATGGAGCAAGGTGCGTGTTTGTGTATTTATACATATTATATCTAATATATTTTCTCCATTTCGAATTAGTTATCATCTAAGAAGTTAAATTCCGCTTTATATTAGCGATCTTTTCATGTTTTCAATACAATTTTTGGAATAGATTTTCTAGTTCTTTCCATATTCTTTTTTTTTAATAAAAAATGATTAGATTTTGACGTAAAAAAAAAAAATCTATCATATATATGTATATATTATGTGCTATTATGCTTTACTGTGTTACTTGCAATCATCACACAGGTTAATAATTAAGAAGTTTGTAATTGAGCAGAATTAAGCACTCTTAAGCTGTCGTAGGCGATCTTAGATGACCTTTTAATCAAATATTTATTATTTATTTACGTCTGTTTGTTTAATTATAATTATATATTTATATGATTTAACTTCAGTACGTATATTTACAGGATTAGATCAAAGTGATCATATGATTTTATCTAAATTAAATTTGATAATTACATTAATTTTGATGTATAAAATGATCAATGATGTAGACATTATATGTTATGCCATCGTCTGCTTAACGTTTTCTTTAACGTGAATATGTCTCTCGTTCTTTAAATTGGGGTACAAAACACTAACATGTCATGGCATGGTTTTAAAAGGAATATTAAGTAACTGGATTGGTGAGCAGAAATCAGTGGTGGAGTTGGTGAACAAGCTCGGTTTAGGCATCACCGAGGATGAATCTATATATTATGAAATAGGGGAGAATGTCAATGCCTATTATGAAAGTCGAAGCAACAGGACTCGTGCTGTCCTTTGCCGCAAATATTTTGCTAATCTGTGGACAGGCACGGCCGCTGTGGCCGCCACACTTCTATTGTTGATGACTCTTATTCAGACGGTAACTTCGATCATTCAAGCTAAGCAAAAGTGAGCGTTATTCTCATGCTTGGGCGACTCCATTGCACTATCTCCAGATTGCCTCTTATAAAAAAGATAATGAACTTTGAATCGCAATTTTGAATTTGAGTGTTGAACGTTAGAGCATCTGCAATGGTGAGACTTGCGGATGCTCATTTAACCAGAATGCTATTGTGAGAGTTGTTTTTTGTAATGTTGTGTTTTTACAAGCTCTTTCGCAGAAGACTTGCTAATAATTATGGGTTCTGAATGATTTATATCTTGTTTTCTTACTAGAATCTGCTTAATTAAAAAAAAAAAAACTAGTTTAAAATTTAAATGAAAACTACAATATCACTAACATATCATAAAGTTTCAGACAAACTGGCGAACAAAATATCATTCGTATAAACATTCAAGATCGAGTACCCAAATGAAGAATTTTACTGGAGAGCTGTTCCATGTAGTAACTAGTATAATTTTTTTTTTTTTTTTTTGGGTCACCAATACCTAGTATAGTCTTAAGCCATTTTATTATGATGATGATGATCACACACACACACACACAAAAAAAAAANCGAATTTGTAACCTATTAGAAATGTTAAGTAATGTTTTGTCTCTCTTCGGGTCTTTCAATTATTTTTACGCTATCTGAACATTAACAATTTGAAGAACCTTTCGCAAGATGAGAAATCTCATTTAGCCAGATGACCAGATCCTTGTTTTGACCCCAAGGTATCAATAGCATATGACAAGATTAAGTGGTTTGATCAGACCCTTAACGTGCAAAGTCATTATAATATTATTACTGACTTTGTCTGTCCTATTTTATGCAGCTGTGTAATAATTGGTTTTTAATTAACCAGTTGCGACATAATATCGTAGGTGTTTGTTCCAGGTCAATATTTTGTTTGGCAACAAAATTTGTAACATTTAAATCGGTTCAGAATTAAATCATAGTTTAGGCCATAACTAGCTGATACAATAGTCAAAATCCTGCATAATTCAAACAGCGAAACTCGATTCCGGATGTACTGGTGTTGTCTGCCTACTTACCACCCGGCAATAAAAGATTTTGCATAATGCAAGTCAATGCTTTTAGAAGATCATTCCTACACATGAAAAGGAAAGCATTAATTATTGTATCAAGATTGATTGATTATTTTTCAATGGTAAGTGATTATGTTTTCCCACGATGTTAATTTAGTTTTTTTTTCCTTTGTGTCAACGGAAAGAAAATAAAAAATAAATAAAACATGATTGGCTCTTGGCTCATATATAAAAGAAAGATTGATTTATTTTCTTACCTCACTATCAATTAAATAAAATAAAATTGGCTCATAAAAGTCATTAAGCCACGTATGATTCACCAATCAAAAGCTAGCTCTAGAGATCTCTATTAATTAAATACCATACGTACATGAGTCAGAGTTATTATTATTACAGACTCTCTATGTTCTCATCAGTTGACTTCCTAAACAATCCCGTGCTAAAAATTTTCCATGGAGCCCAAACCCTCCAACCGTAATACTTCATTTCTATGTACCTTTTCTATGTTTTTTGGTTTTGTTCTCGTTTAACTCGAACAGCTCAACGTTTTGTTCTGTCGCAGGTGACATTCTTGAGCAACTGAGACATGGCTCCGCTCGATTCGAGCTTGTTTCCTTACCAAAGTCTTGTGTTTCAGATTCAAACTCATCTACTTTTTCACTACCCGCTACTTTCTTAGGCTTCACGCAAAGAAAAAGCCATCTCTTCTTCGCCAAAACCTTTACGTGGGTTTTTTCGTTTCAATCTCTTGAATTCAATTGAGTATACTTGTTAAAACCCTAATCTAGTGTTTTTTTCAATCTCGCCAGTCCTTCTTGGGAACAGACTGAGCAGTTCGATGTGGAAATAGTTACCAAAGATAGAAGTATCTCTATGTCAGTATTTCCGTTTTTTAACTCTTTATCCAACTTCGAGCATCTTTGTTGAAACTCTAATTCGCGAGTTGACTTACTGTTTCCATTTTCAATCTCCAGCAATGGTGTTCCTTCTCAGCAGCACGTTGTGGATAGAGGTACTGCAGACAGGAGTTACTCGTTGTGAGTGTTCTGTTTTTCAAAATCTTGATTGCTTTGAATCAACTCGAGTGTTTTGTTAATACCCTAAGTTGTAAATTGTCTTAAAGTTTCTATATTCAATCCCCAGGAATCGTTCTACATCTTTGGGAGCAACAAAGGTTAAGCAGTATGCTGTAACCAGAGTTTCTGAAGATAGCCGATCCTTGTTTCGAGCTTTGGTATTGTAGATTCTGCTTTGTTCTTCCGTATATGTTCTAGTTCTGTTTTTTTTTGAAGTAATGATGTAATTGCTCATTTTAAATCAGGCCAAAGGGATTGCCTTAAACGAGGATTGTACTTTAGATCCAGGTGAGTATATGTGACCTTAGCCATGTTTTTATATTTATTGAATGTTTTTGAAATTTAAGATGATAAGTTTGGAAAAATTGGCTTTGATACCATGACAAATTGATGAGGAAGAACACAAAGGTGTTGAGGAATAATTATGGGGGTAATTTTGAAAATACCATTTTCATTATAGACATTTTTAAATGTACCATTAAGAAACATTTTTAAAGGGTTGTTTATAATTATGTTGATTTTAAGGTTTTTAAAATAGGTTTCTCCCCACACAACCCTCCTTATTTTATAAGATTTTAACCCTAAGTCAATGATTTTTACAAAATAATGAAAGGTGGTAGATTTAAAAGTATTTTTGGAATGTGGTAGATTCAAAAAATGGTTGGGGAAGAGTGGTATTTCCCATAATTTCTCAAAATTATATTAGACTCTTATAAGAATAATGATACAAGATACATTCGTTTATACATGGAATGATTTAGATGTAATTAATTTCCTAACTAGGATAAATATAAATGTAAATAATATATTTGTAGATAAGAAATAAATTTCCTAAACTAATTATATTGACAATCTCAATATTTGCTTAGTCATATATCTTGAAGAATGTTTTGGGGTAATGTTGGAAAAGCGAAAAATGTTTTGTTAGGTTCTATATGCTCTATGGATTTATGAGTAGATGAGATCTTAATCCTTTTGACTGTTCAAATCTCTTGTCGCATCATATTTTTCTGTGTTGCAAACACTTGCATTTCTTCCACAGATAAGTTACAAAAGGATGTGAGAGATGTAATATGCAATGACCCCAAGGATACGGAGAAGTACAATGAAGCTATAGCTGCTATCGCAGTAAAAGAGTCTTTGAAAAAGTGAGTCATAAGATTTCATCAGTATTTCCCCATTTTTCAACTGAAGGACTATAATTTACTTATGAAGTTGAAACTATTCTTCAGCTATTGTCAGCGGTTTGGTGAAGAAGATTTCTGGGGAGGGAAGTCTGAGCTACTGGTGAGTTTTCCTACATTGTAAGCTCATAACGTACTTCCCATCATGCATAGAGAAAGGAAACTAAAAACTTAGGATTTTGCATTAATAGGTTATTTCCAAGCTATATAAGCAGCCGATCATGGTATACCTTTACGAGCAAGAGGTAAAAGTCCTTCAGTTTTGAGTCTTGAGAAGACAAGAATTGGTGTTTCTTTTGTTCTTGAAACTCAGATCTTGATTTATTTTGTACTGTTATTTTCCAGCATGCTTCGGGTGTTTTACCAATTGCGGAATATGGTGCTGAGTTTAGAGGAGGATGGCGAAAAGGGAAGAAGAAGAGGAATATTGTTAGGCTTCTTTACAATGTTGAAAAAAACCATTATGATTTGCTTCACTAAACCAAAATTTGCCTCATCGTTTCTTACTCAAATGCCTTGCACGTACCGATGATACTATTATTCTGAGAGACATTGGAGTTTTGTACTAGCTTATATATTTGATTATAAACCTAAGGAGGGCTTTAAGAGACAATGTTGCTTAAGCTCTTAATGACCTTAAACTCATTAGCTATTAAAAGAAAACCCAATTTATATTGCATTTATACATATTCTCTCATCATTTCTTTCATTTCCTAAACAAACGTACTTGTAATCATGGATTGCTTCCTATCAAGACTGAAAATAGAGTGACATGAAAGTTTGCTCCTAAGGAGATTTTTTTTTCCCCTCTACCAATACCTTTTTCTCCAAAAGAACTTTAAGTTCGATATTATTCCGTAGTACGTCATTTCGGATCTAGTAAAGGAATTTAAAAATATTTTATTTGTTACATTTTGAAAATGCACTTTAACTTAATGACAGCATTAGTAATAATTAATATAATATATTTTATTAATATACGCTGAAAATTCTAAAATAAATAATTAAAAATGTAGAGAATATAATATTATGGTTTCCTTCTAATGGGTTGGAAAGTTCTTAGCATTGACTTGGAAAAATCACATAATTTTTTGTCGCAATTGGTCAATAAGAAAAAAATCTGTCATTACAGATTTCTAGAGATAAAATGCCGGCCAGTCTTAGTAATATATATATATATATATATATATATAGTCATAATTGCTAATTTATATATGACGTTGCACATTATTAAATGAGTATAATTGTGATTGGTTTAGCTACGAAAACACTAATGAATTTGCTGACATTGTCCAACTTTACGTGACACTGTCCAACTTTTTTCTTTCTATTTCTAAATAACAAAGAAATCAGATCATAAATTGAAGCATGTATATCTTCAGATCCGGGACAACAAAAATAAAAAATATATAGTCATATTCCAAAAATTACTGAATTTAGCAACCTCTAAACTTATTTTTAGATATTTTATCAGTTTCCATTGACTCTTGGTGTCCAAACTATATTGTTCATCCATGATATCATTCCATTGTGTTAATACTTTATACCAGATTTTGAGTTTCAACTAAAGTAAATGTTAATTGAGTAACTAGTACAAACTGAAAAATTACATAATATTAGTATCCTTTTTAAAAAAGGTGAGTGATAATTGCAAAACTGGCAGAAGTTTTTCTTCTTTATCAAAAAGTTTTTGTTCTTGTTATTAGTATGTTATATATATCAAAAAGATTTTCTTATTTTTGAATGAGTACTATAGATGTTAATTACTATATCACCGCCGCCTGAATTCGAACGTGTATAGCTGTTGACAAAAAAAAAAGAAGTAGTCTTTCTGTTTATTCCTCTCCCTTCACATTTAGTCTCGATCATGACTTTCTCAAGGGTTCCAATTTGAATCTCTTTCTCACGGGACAAACTTTGGATTCTGAAGACAACGTACTAGATTCGATCGGGGAACAATGGACGGAAGGTTAGATCATGAACAAGACACGATTCTTGAGTCGACAGAATCAGCTCCTGGGATGTGGTGCTATCCGACAAATATCAAGCATTGTTGCATCTACAGAGTCCCACAGCGTTTGCGTCGAGTAAACCCAGAAGCATACACTCCTCAGCTGGTCCTTATTGGACCTCTTTCCCATTCTCTCAAATCCAAAGCTCTCGAATTTCGTGGTGATATTACAAAAGCAAAGTTCATGGGTTACTTGAACATGGAGGAGCATAAGAAGAATTACCTAGCAGAATTCGCAAAAAATGTTGGAGGGAAAGAAATGATTGAAGGATTCAGAAAAATTATTCAAAAAAATGAAGGTGTCATCAGAGCAAGCTACTCAGAATCAACGGCATGGATTAAATCTCCAGAGTTCGTGGATATGATCTTACTCGACTCCGTTTTCATACTAGAGCATGTACGGAGGATTGATGTTTACTACGCAATACCAGGAACCAAGAAAACAGGGGATCTTATAGTTGACGACCCTTGTCTCCAAGCCACTGTTCGAGAAGACCTCATGCTGCTCGAAAACCAGCTTCCCTATTTCATCCTCGAGAAACTCTTCGATCCAATCCTCCTACGAGTCCACCCACATCAGACATTCCGCAATTTAATCCTTGAATTCTTCGGGTTTTATGATACAAGCAGAAATGTCTCTATCTTCAGTCATTTCACTGATTTGTTCCGCTGTGTTCGTGTAGATATACTTGGCTTAGAAAGAACATCAAAGACCAAAACCAGAAGATTCACTGATTTATTCCGACATGGTCACAGGGTGAAAAATTTTTCAAGAAAATCAACAAAGGGCAACGACCCCAACCACATTCATAACATGGAAAGGCTATATAATGCGGGAGTGAGGTTTGTGGGCGTGAAAAGTGTGTTGACGACTATAGATGTGAAGTTCGCAAAGGGTTGTTTAGAGATTCCTTGTTTATTGATCGGTGATGAAATGGAGATTATTCTGAGAAATATAATGGCGCTTGAGCAATGTCATTACCCTTCAAATGACTATGTCTGTAACTTTGTCACTTTCTTGAATTTTCTCATCGACACTGATAAAGACGTTGACTTGCTCATTGAGAAAGGTATGTATATATATGTGTATATATCAATATGGAAATATATATTATGTTAGAGAAGAGTTCTTGAAGCGATAACCATTTAATTATATGTAACCACTTTGAGTATAATTATTTCAATTTTGTCTTCATCAATATTAACTAGACTTAATTTTTTAACCTTAAAATTTTGAATATGTATAATTTTTATATGGATTTTTAAGTGAGTTATTAACATATATTCTATTATAACAACATTTATTCTATTGTAATAACTAAATAATTGACAAGATATTTCCGATATCAAAACTGTTAACACAATGTGAAACAATATGAATATATAAATAAGAAAGTATAAGGAGTTTTAAATACATAATAATTTTAAATTAATTTATATGAAATTTAAGATAAAATACATAGTTAAAAACTATATGATAAATTAATAAATATCTCTATAAACTAATAAATCTCTATATAAATATATGATAGACAAAGTAATAACTCTATAAATTAATAATTTTTCTAAGGTTCAACATTATTAATTTATAGAGGTTTTACTGTATGTCATTGTATGTTTTTAAAAGGCATATTAAGCAACTGGATTGGAGAGCATAGATCAGTGGTGGAGATGGTGAACAAGCTCACTTTAGGCGTCATGGAAGATGAATATGTTTATACCGATGTAGCGAATGCAATCAATGCCTATTTAGAATGTCCATGGACCAAGACTCGAAGCTTCTTTGGCCCCAAGTATTTTGATAACGTGTGGACAGGTACAGCCACCGCGAGCGCCGCTATTCTATTGATGATGACTCTAATTCAGACGGTGACATCGATCATTCAAGTGATGCTAAAGTGAGCATTCTTCTCATACTTGGACAGCATTGTTGCATGATCTCTCCAATTTGTTTGGGTAATACTCTGTCAAAGTATATTTTTAAAAATTAATGTGAGGTTTTCTTTAAATGCATGGTGTGGTGGAAACCTCATTTAATGATTTATTAACAGTTTACCACTCAAATGTTAGTTTCTCCTTACTATATAACTGTTCGATCAAGAACTCCATGTGCAATAGTTATCATGTTTTATTTTTGAGAGGTACTAATTTAAATGTGAGGTTTCTTTAAATGAGAGAAGCGCTCCCTCAAAGTATCTTAAAGTGATGGAGATGCTCTTAGAGTCAAAAATAAAACATGATAACTATTGCACATGGAGTTCTTCCAAAAGTATTGACTCGAAAGTTGAAACTATCAGATAATATTTTGTAGCTAATAGCAGTTGGTCAAGAAAAAAAGCAATTATTACAGAATTAGCTGTCTAGACAAACTCAGTGATAATATTAAATAATGACGTTTCACATTAAGGTCTTATAAACAATTAGAGTATAATATTTACAGTAATTTTGGTTATTCTATATTTTGTGGGTATTGTTTATTTTCTTTATCAAATGTTTATTTGTCTTTTCTGGGATGAGAACTTATCTCCATGACATATGATATAGCACTGGGGAAAGATTTACTCCAATCTAATCAAGTTATTCGTGATTAGTTCTAGGTTATGGTGAATACCATTTGCGGTTTTAAATACAAATATAGTCAAGTTTTTTTATTATATTATTATTTGTGTTTTGTCATAAAACAACACTTATTTTCTTAGTTTTATATGAACCACATTTCTTCTCTGTAAATTTTTTTACTATTCAAATCATATCTCAAACTGTTTTTAGTTTTAATCGCCCCGTAAATTTCTATTACCATTCATAGCTATACTCTAAGTTCTTAACCTAAGGATTACTGGAAACAAAAACACATCAAAATCTAAACAAATAAGTTCTAATTTTGATTGG
>OVAF01000973.1:0-27988 GCA_900406245.1 Odontarrhena argentea
ACAACCATGTCTGAGTCATACACAGTGTGATTTCAGGACAACATTCCTTCATTTTCAACTCTGTGATTTGCTAATACGGAAATACATACCTTTTCAAGAACTAGCTTGTACTCCACAAGTTCATTATAGGACCTCTGCAACTTTTCATTATTAGCATTGATTTCAACAAGCTCAGCTTCTAGGTCTCCAAGCTTTACCTGAAAAGGAGAAAGAAAAAAAGGTATGAGCATGAAGAAATCAGAAGCAGACATCACCTCGACATCATCCAAATCAATATCATTTCCTTTCTCTATGATCTCGTCTCTAGTCTAAACACAGAACTACGAAACATGGAGAAGACGGCAACGGTTGATCTTGAAGAAATCTTTAACTCAGTATCAAATCTGAAAGACGTTTTAGGGCAATTGACGTGTCTAACAAGGGAGTAGCTGAAAGGGGACGAAGAAAACAGAGCCGATGAACTCATTCTTGAGATATATATGGAGAAAAAGAGTTTGGAAGAGCTAAGGGAAGACGAGAAAAGGATAATGGAGAGAGTCAGAGAGATAGCAAAGTATTTCCATGGAGATGTTAGAGGAAGCCATTGAGAATCTTTGTGATTGTTAGATCATGTTTGTAGAGAATTGAGGTGTGTTAGGTTTCCTAATAGCCTAGGCCTTTGGCTCTGTTTCGGAGAGAAACGTTGAGTATGAACAGATAGTTTGGTTTTGTATGATATATTTGTATGTGTATCATATGCTTTATTGCTCTTGATATTCAATAATGACTACTTCAAATATGAGAGAGGCTGACAAAGTTCAACTTATAATAATTCATCTTATTCTGATTATGCAATACATAAAAACTTGATAACCCACTCCCTTTCTTTCATTACATATGATATATGATCATAATACTAAATACTTCTTTCACTGAACATAATAACAACATGCTTAAAGAAAGAGATCAATGATCTAAGAAATTCGGGTGCTTGAATGTTTATTCCAGCCGAATATCTTCAGAAACCACTCATACTTGTGCAAAGGCACTAAGTATCCGATTATGAGTCCAAATACAACACCAGGTGCGTAGCCTATCCCTGCTGCTATCCAATTAATCGATTCCTCATCGTCTCCTGTCTCTAGCGGTTCAAGTTGAGGCGGTGTTGGCGAATGGATATCTCCGCAAACATCCTTAAGAGACTGACGATTAAGCCCGGGATTTCCCTCGTAGGAAGAGCAATTTTGTCGATGGAATTGTGTGCCTCCTGGTATTGACCCGACAAGCTGATTATGCGAAATGTTTATCCATGAGAGAGAAGAAAGGGTCCCGAGCTCAGGAGGAATCTCACCAGAAATCATGTTCTGAGATAGGTCTAGTGACTCCAGATTCGACAGGTTGGCCAAAGAAGATGGGATGTGGCCTGTGAAAGCATTGCTTGAAAGATTTAGAATACGAAGTTCCTTCAACCGACCAATGGAATCAGGAATTTTTCCATGGAGCTGATTTCCTGAAAAATCGATGGCCGTGTAGGTTGTAAGGATACGTTCCATCCCCATTGATACTCCTTTACTCATTAAGACAAGTGAAGTGTAGTAGGCGACGTAACTACCATTATCCCCAAGGTAGTATACTTCCGTATTGTTGTCTATTTTTGAGGATATCATAGTCCAGTTCAAGAAGAAAGTAGATGGCAAGGTACCGAAGAAGTCATTATGTGATACATCAATGATTTTCAACTGAGGAAATCCACACCAAACCCCATCAGATTGATGCAACATGCCATGAAACTTGTTTGAGCGGAGGACAAGAACTTGTAAATTCTGCAAAGAACTCAACTCGAAGGGAAACATGCCCTTGATTGCGTTGCTTTCCACATTTAGAACTTGTAGAGCAGAGCAACCAGTCAGAGATGGAGGGAGGCATCCCTCCAAGTGGTTGCGACTCACATCGAGTGACTGTAACCTCGTGGCATGCATAAATATATCAGGAAGACTTCCGTTGAGGCTATTGTTATGAAGATTCAAATATGAAAGAAAACTCATCTTAGTCTTCAAACACCAAGGAATCGGGCCGTGGAGGTTGTTGTTTGATAGATCTAAGACAACTGGAGAGGTTAGTCTACATATTGATCGAGGTATCTCTCCGGTGAAGTTGTTTTTAGACCCCAGAAAAAAAAGGATAGACCTTGATGGCATGAAGATAGGTCCTTGGAAAGCATTTGAGCGTATATCTAAAGTATTTATCTTACTTGTATGAAAAGCTTTAATGGATCTCTTGAAATTGTTGAGAGAGTTGTTAGAAAGATCCACGAAGTATAACTCTGGCAATCTCCACAGCCAGCCTGGTACCTCGCCTTTGATTTTGTTGTCGGAAAGGTCTAGCCTTTTTAGATATCTTTGATTTCTTATAAACTCAGGGAACCCAGTGATGTTGCAATCTGACAAAAGCAGATACTCCAGTTGTGATGAAAAACCCGAACCAGAAGTGATGTTTCCCGTTGAAAGAGGGATGCCTGTGAGATCTAATCGACTTAGCTGTTTTAGAGGTGAGAAGACATTCACGTCAATTGGACTGACCATGAATTTGTTGTTGTCAAGATTTAAAGTCCGTAAGTTCAGTAACGAAGAGACATTCTCAATCCCAGGGAGATCACTGAACTGGTTATCACTCAAATGAATATTGATCAACGAAGAAATCTTGAATAGGGACGAAGGAATGGCTCCCATAAAAAAGTTATCATTGGCGTAAAACACCTCCAATTTGGAGAGTGGGCTCAAGTTAGGTGGAAGGAAGCCTGTGAACTCATTTCTAGAGAGAGAAATAACACGTAGTTGAGTCAAGTTAAATAGAGAAGATGGACAGTTTCCGCTGAGTTTGTTCCCATGAACATTAAAAACGGTCAATTGTTTTAGATTGCCAGTTGAAGACGGGATTTCACCGGTGAAACTATTACCAGAAAGATCGAGAAAAGATAGATGAGAGAGGTTTCCAAGTGAAGACGGGATCCTCCCCGAGAATTCAGACAAGTAGAGGTTCAGAGAAACCAAATGTTTGAGGTTGTTGATGGAGTCAGGTATGGTACCAGAAAAGGATGTGAACTCAAGACTTAGGACTTGCAAAGAGTTATCTCCACGGAAAACGGGAAGACTTCCTCTCAGATTCCAATTGTTGTCCAAGATTATGGATTGTAAGTTGGGTATCACAAAAACACTACTTGGAAACTCTCCAAACAGGTTACATCTCTCCAAATGTAGCAAGTTTAGAGACCGCATATTTGAAAACTCATGGGGGATCTGTGAAGAAATGTTTACAGAGGTCATATCTAGTTCTCTGAGGCTCCTCAAGTTTTGAGTTAGTCGAGGAAGAAAAGATTCCTCAACAAATAGAGAATATTTGGGAAATGTGAAACGAGAAAAAGAAGAAAGATCAAGAGACACCAACTTGGTTAGTTGTAGAAGCTCTGTTGGAATTTTGCCAGAAAATGACGACTTGGAGAGATTTAGTTTCTCTAACCTTTCAAGTTTAGCAAACTCACCTGGGATTGGAGAACTGGTGAAATTGTTGGAAGCGAGGTTCAACTCAAGGAGATGACGTAGTCTAAAAAGACTGCTGTTGAATATGAGTCGGCCATGGAGACAGCTGGTACTAAGGTCTAACCCCACCACTAGGCCAGACTTGGTATCACACGTGATACCATCCCAAGAACAGCAATCACTTTGATTCACCCACGATTCCGTCTTCGGAGAAGAGAAGACATATGAATCAACCCAAGTAAGGTTCTGAATCTTAAACTCGGTTTTGAACTCAAGAAGAGCATCTCTTTGGTCAGGACGACACAAGTGTTGTGTAGGAGAAACAAACGTGTTTAGAAAACCTGAAAGGAGGAAAAGGCAACAGATGGAACGAAGAAGAAATCTCATTTTTGTATTTGCGAAGGCAAGTAAATCAAGTAGTGATGATTGATTGGTGTTGCAGGTCACTACATATATATACTAATAAAAAATATTAAGCTCCATTGACTTGATTATGTGAAAGTCTTTTTGATGACAAGTCTTCAATGGAGTCTTCCAAACACGTTCATATAACTTTAACCAATAAACACGTTCTCGGGCCCAAAGGACAATCTTGTTTAGAAATTTCGAAGCATGGAGCAATGTTTTGCAAGTAGAAAAATCAAGTGCCGTGTAGAAAAAACAATGATGTTTTTGTTATCTAGTTTGCCCTTAAACTAATTGCTAAATATATTTGACTTGATTATTTGAAAGTTTTTTTGATGAAGTCTTCAAAAAGATTTGCTGGAAAGAGCATATAACTGTAACCAATAAACACGTTCTTGGGCCCAATGGACAATCTTGTGCCGTGTAGAAAATCTTGCAAGTAGAAAATCTTGTGCCGTGTAGCTTAAGCTACTTTTTCAACATCGGAAAAGGACTCATTTTGCCATTTTCTCCATGAAATGTTTTGCAAGTGGCCCTCTGCTCAATCCAACCTAAAACAAACGTCAATAATACTTTCCTAAAATTTTTATTGCCTCATACTCTGTCCAATTAATTTCTTTATCTGAAATATAGAAAAACTTGAAAGCTATATATATATAGCAAACGAAGAAAAAAAAAACCATTATCTTGTTGAAGTGTGTTTAGAATTTCTTGCATAATAATTTATATATTAGTGGAATGGATGACAAAGTTCTATTATGATAGTTAATTAATCTGATTATATTAATTATAGATGAAGACTTGATACATCACTTGTTTTATTGTATTACAACAAATACAATGAATCTCTGGATACCTTTTCTTCATGGAACATAACAACAATAAGCTTCAGAGAGAGGAGATTGGTGAGCTATCGAGTTATTGTGCTTGTTTCGGCCTAAAGTCTTCATGAACCGATCAGGCTTGTATATTGTTGATATATCCAATTGTGAGATTCGACTCGAGATCAACAACAAAAACCATTATTTTGTTGAAGCTAGTGTGTTAAGAATCAGACATTTAAGGTTTAGATAGGAGCTGGAGTAGAATAGTCTTTATGTATAGTATGTCTTTGCCATATCAAGCCACCAGTAAGAATACAATGAAAGGAGGCACAACGTCAAAGATCTACAGAGCAGAGCAGAGGAGGCCAAGGAGGGATGCAACTATCGTACAACTATAATTGCAATCACGATTTGGAGAGTTCATGAGATAACTTATTCATAAAAAGATTAAGAATCTATTGCCGTCGCACTATTTAAAAAATCTAACAGAGTTAGAGGTATAGCACTTCAATAGATTCAAAACACATAAACATATAAGAAGGAAATGAACTTCGGTTTAAGGAATTAACATAAACTTCTGTTAGATAAAGAATCTATCGCCATTGCACTATTAGTCTAAAACATAAAAGACAAAAAACTAACAGAGGTTGATGCATCTGAAACAGTGGAGAAACAGTTACAGTTATGTTGAGAATGAAGAAGAGTATCATATTCAAGCTTCTGAAACAGAGCATCATAGCGTTTTTCTAACTCAATTGGCTCAAACAAGATCCTTGCGTCCCAAGAAAGCAACTAGTAAAGGGCTGATGCATCTGTAGAGATGACAATGGTAAATATATTGTGTCAGATTTTATATTTTATTGTTTAGGTTCTCGTGAAGCGATACACGAAGGTAGATGGCATTTTAGTTTAGCTCAAGAACTGCCCCCATTCTCTTTTATAAACACTTTCTTGTTCATGTTCCTCTCTGAATTTATAGTGTATCTTAACTTGTGATAATGGCAAGTGCTGTAGACTTTATTAGATTGTACTCTTAATAGATTAGTTTATTAGCAAAAAAAATCGGGTTACAATAGAGGTAGATAGATCATAGATAGATGTGCACAATCAGGCAACTTCGTCTTTGCTTTCAGTAGCTTCTTCTTTCTCTCATGGAGCGCTGTAACCGTGAAGTAACACATATTAGAACAAGGATTATTTCGTTTAATTGTTTAGTAAAAAAGCACCTAGTTAACAAGTGTTTACTTGTTGTTGCAGTCAGTGGAAAGGTCGAGCCTGTAACCATGAGTGACATTGCACACAGCTGGCATAGGGGCTTAAATTTTGAGATTTGAAGGAGGCACTTGTGATAAATAAGACTTGGCGCAGTAGCAAAGACTTTGGCGGTCCAATGGGGTTTTCGCCTCTCCACTGAGCATCCTGAGGCCTTCGCAACAGTTTTCCAGGAGGGTTCCTTCCTCCGGCATGTATAAGCCGCACAGGTCCAGGTTCCCCCACACCGTGTCGCAAGGCGGGACAGCTGCTTCGGTACCCGTTGCAACAATGGAAGCAAGGACCAAGAAGACTACAGGTATGAAAACTCTCATGCTGCTGCTAGCCATTATATATATCTCTCTCTGTTTACTCTGTTCTCATCTTCTGTTTTGTGTTATATATCAAACCAAACCAGCATATCTCGGAAAGACTATGCAATTGCAAACAATAATAATCAGATTTACAAAATTTCTTGAAATTTAAAGCATTTGCAAACTACAGATGTATTTATGGCAGTGCATTATTACCAAAAACGAGGTTCAAGTTCTACAAGATTATAAGATTACCGAACATAGATTAGAGAAGTGGAGAACTTTATTTGGTCAGACAGATGACCATGATACCAAGGCCAAAGCTAGACACAGTTTGGAGAGTTCATTAGTGCTCAACTTGGAAAGCCACCACTGGAGATTTCAGGAGTGAGGGATTCGGTCGTCACAAGATTTTCTCTCGAGGATCTCCAGAAGTTGAGGTCGTCTTCCTCACATCCTGTTTCTACTCCGTACTTGTAAGGGAAAGTTTCACCCCATGCCACATTGGTGAACAACAGTGAGTTCCCACTCACACCACAACCATCCGGAAGGTCCTTACCTGAGCAGGTTCTGTTTCCCGGTGGTCCAATCAACAACACACGCTCTCCCAAATCTGTGACTACGACCCACTCACCAGCCTCCTCATCTAGCTTACTCACTCTACATGCTAATCGACTAAAATCTATTAGAACAGTATTACGAGGAATGATTTTCTGAACAAAGAAAAGTTCATCATTTCCAGATGGAACCAGATAATTGACTGAACCACAGTTTTGAAGTTCTGAGGGCGGGGGCATCAGAGGAGTCCCTTCCAGGGAATAAGGATCGATCACGCAAACGTTCCCGTTAAGAAAGACTACATAGAATCTCCCTCTAAAGGTGACTAAACCGCTAGATGAAGCTCTTGAGGTATGCTCAAGCCGCTTCCACCTCATCTCAACACTTGTTAAGACCAACAAAGTATTAGAGTATCCAAGAAGCACAACAAACTCCTTTCCTCCTCCCTTCTTGGCTAGCGGAAGAAAAGCTACGCCTACGTTACTTGTTGCCAAAAAATCAGGATCATAACCGACCATTCCGTACTAACGACCCAGAGGGAGGATCTGGTAGTCCCGCATGTTGATCGAAGTTGGATCACACCGTGGGATCTTCACGTTCACAGAGCACTGAACAGGAGATGGATGATCCTCTGACTTATCTCGAACTAAGCCTCCGAGAAAAAACTCAGAATGCGACGAGACAGGAGCTCGAGCTATAAAGAGGAAGACAGGAAAATTCTGGAGATTGCAAAAGCCTCTACTTTTCCGAGGGAACTTGTGAAACGAGGGAAGAGAATAAGTAGTCCGCGATAAAAGCCTAGAAGGAAAGGAAAATGTGGAACGCCACGGACGGCAAACAGATCGAGCATGAATAGCAGCATCGAAAGAGTCCCCAAGATTCTCGGAGATAAGGTGAAGTAGCTCTTGAGGGAGAAGAGACCAGTCTGGCACGGTTGGTTGTGCCATTTTTGTTGATGGGATTTAATCGCACATACCAATCCTGACAAGTAACTAAAATGTAAAGACTGATTCAATATCTTATAATCGGCCAACATATATGATATATCGAAAACGGAGAATCATAACCAAATGATACTTGGAGAAAAAAAGAGGAATTTTTACAGAATCTGAGAGAGCAGAGCAGTCTAGTGCCATCTTCTTATCCGTTGCAGGTTTTGACGACTGCGGCGATTTCACAACCTGAGACATCGATTAAGCAACAAGGGTTTAGGAAACATGAACAGAGAAATCAAAATCCAATTCTAGAACTAATTCGATTTTGTACCCAAATCATGGAAGTTGTCTTCTTTTTGGAGCCATGATATCAAATGAAGCTTCTAGGGATTAGTAAACAGTTATCAAACAAGTACAGAGACTAAAGTAATCGAATAGCAATCAAAAACTATCCGAATTCGTTTTCTGAATACCACATTTGCCAACAGATAATAAAAAATCAGAGAATCGAATTCAATAACGGGATAAAGATCAAGAGTTTGGTACCAAAAGAGGAAGACGAGTCCAAAGTTCAAACCTTTCAAGCCACAGTGAAAAACAAGAGGAAGACGAGTCCAATTTTGTCAAACTCCAAACAGGGAAAGAGACTCTGCCTGAAACGGAGGGTCTCACAATGCACACACTAGAATTGTCATATGGCCAAAATATAAATGTGATTGGTAGCATTGACAAAATATGTTTGGATGAATTTAACTGATTTTGATATCATGTATGAAAAGCTCGTTAAGAGTAAGTGAAGAATCCTTAAAACGTTGAGGAATTGAGCCACTTATGATATTAATGTTGGACATATCTAAAGATGTGTAACGACGTAATCCATTATATAATTTGAATTATGAACCAACACGATGATTGTAAGGAAGCTTCATCACACGGTCACCATAAGAAACATGGCTACCTTGTAAAACTATTTTAACTAAGATATACAGTATTTATCCTTAGATCGAGAAATTTGGATAATAATTTTGCTATGTATTCATACGGATATTAGAATTTTTAAGGGTAATTTAAAAGAGGTTTTTTTTATAGACTTTGACAACATTCTGTGACACATCATTCTGTAACAAATCTTGCCATTCTACCAAACCAAATATATTTGTCTTCTTTCTACATATGATTTTTCGAAATGATGTTTTTGTTATCTAGTTTATCCTTAAACTAATTGCTAAATATCCAGTGATTTTAATTTTAGAAATATTTTTACTGCAAACATATATTTTTACATTAATGATAAAGCCAATGAATTGAATATTCAAAGTATTTACAAATTTATATAACAACAATTTTTTTGGTACAAATATACATAGTCTAACACCTCTAGCAATTTAAAATCTAAAGTAGCTATTTTCTGGGGCAACGATACATATGCAAAGAAATAGAAAAAAAGTTATAAAAAATAACTAAAATGGTTTTTACAAAAGTTTGTATAAAAACTTTAAAACAAGAAACCTTGCGGGAAATTTCTATTACTAAATCGATTATAAATTGCGTGGATATATCATATGTGATAATAATTAAAACATGTCACATCTGAAGGACCAAAAATATATTGGACGGGGTGATTATATTCGGTTAGCTTCACATAATGAAATCCATTTAAGTTTCTTAATCAGTAACAAGTAATATCATTTTTCCCTAAAACCATAAAAAAAACCGAGCGGAAAAAGTTATAATATTGCTAAAGCGATCAGAAATTGCGTGGATATATCATTACATAGAAAACAGTTTAAACATGTCACCTCTAACGGACAAAAAATATATTGGACAGGGTGAACATGTTCGGTTAGTTTCACGTTATGAAAACCATTTAAGTTTCTTAATCGAAAAAGTTATATAACTTTTCCCTAAAAAAAAAAGAATTAAAATGAAAAATTATAGAAAATAGTTGATGGAATGATGATGAAATGATCTGGAATTTGAGAATCTATAACGACTATACTTTTTTTTTTCCATCTAAACTTTTTATATTCAACAGAAGAAACATACAAACTTACAACCTTATAAGCTTAACCCAACCAAGGGAGCATTAGAACAAGTACAATACCAAAGCTAAGAACATAACCAAAATGGAAAAGCCTAAACTCAGGTCCTACGTCACAAAAGCAAGATCCAAAAGAGACACTTGATGGGGAAGCATGATAAGAACCAGTCCTCCTCTTGTGCTTAAGCCTACCTCACAAATCTGAAGAACCAAAGACTGATGAACCGAAAGGAACAGATCACATAAAATCCAGAATCCTCAAAGGAACGGCCCCAATCCACGAAAGAATAAACCTCGAACGAGTCACTTGTAGAGACGAAGAGCGACAAGGATTCCAACCGAGTAGCACCAACACCAAAGAAGAGAGGGCACCAGATCGAGCCGATGAGAATCCAAAGCAACACCACCATGAAAAGGAATCTTGCACAAAGGACCACGAGACCATAGAAGAGGCTACTCCAGAATGGTTCACAGCCAAGGTAACCAAAAACCAAACAAGCAACTAGAGATGGCGAGAACCATCAACAAAAGTTTTACCGGAAGAGAGGCACAAACACCCGACGAGGAGAAAGGTTTGAACCCAATTATCTCAAAGAGCTAACTGAGAAGCAAACCCATCCAAACAAGAAGCTCGCAAACCTCGAAATCGAAGAACACAAGGAGAAGACCTAGGGATTGAGAACGAGATTTGGGGGAAAGCCCCGTCGATTACCAGGATCCGGAGCACCACATCTAATTCAAACAATCCTAAGGCCAATCTAAAACTACGCCGGATCAAACCCTACAAATCAAGACGATTCACCTCTCTTCCTCACCCAACCAAAAGACCACAACTAAAGAGCTAAAAAAGAAAGCTGAGCTTTGTGGAGATCGGCGTTGGTGCTAAATTAGCCACCACACGCCGATCTCCTCTACCTGAAACACGCCGGAGAAGACCTCTTTTTGTCGCACTTTTATCGCCTCTGTTTCGTTGTTCGTCTTTTAAAATGACCAAATCAATTTTTCTATAACGACTATACTTATTGTTTGATTTCTATAACGGATCTTTTTCGAATTTGTGTATCTCTAAGTTTCATATAATTGTAAAAACACCCCCCAACTTTCCCATAATTTTTTAAAAGTCTTATTACAGATATATTTGTGATTCTGTGACCGACAATACTTTAACTAATGATGAGTATTTATATTAATATTAATCAACTTATAATAATTCATCTAATTATAGCATACATAACAACTTGATAAACCACTCCCTTTCTTTCACCACAAACGATATATCATAATACTAAATACTTCTTCACTCAGCATGCTTAAGGAAAGAGATCCATGATCTAAGGAGTTCGGGTGCTTGAATGTTTATCCCGGCTGAAAATCTTCATAAACCACTCATACTTGTGCGCAGGCATTAAGTATCCGATTGTGAGTCCAAGTACAACACCAGGTGCATAGCCTATCCCTACTGCTATCCAATTAATCCATTCATCATCTTCTTCTTTCTTTATCGGTTCAAGTTGTGGCGGTGTTGGCGAATGGATTTCTCCACAAATATCCTTAAGAGACTGACGATTAAGCCCAGGATTTCCCTCGTAGGAAGAGCAATTTTGTCGATGGAATTGTGTGCCTCCTGGTATTGAACCGACGAGCTGATTATGTGAAATGTTTATCCATGAGAGAGAAGGGAGGGTCCCGAGCTCAGGAGGAATCTCACTAGAAATCATGTTCTGAGATAGGTCTAGTGACTCCAGATTCGACAGGTTGGCCAAAGAAGATGGGATGTGGCCTGTGAAAGCATTGCATGAAAGATTGAGAATACGAAGTTCCTTCAACAGACCAATAGAATCAGGAATTTTTCCATGGAGCCGATTTCCTGAAAAATCGATTGCTGTGTAGATTCTAAGGATACGTTCCATCCTCATTGATACTCCTTTACTCATCAAGACAAGTGAAGTGTAGTAGCCGCTGTAATGAGGATTCCCAATGTAGTTTACTTTCGTATCGCTATCTATCTTCGAGGATATCATGGTCCAATTCACGAAGAAAGTAGATGGTAAGGTACCGAAGAAGTCATTATGTGATACATCAATGATTTTCAACTGGGGAAATCCACACCAAGCCTCATCAGAATGATGCAACATGCCATGAAACTTGTTTGAGCGGAGGACAAGAACTTGTAAATTCTGCAAAGAACTCAGCTGGAAGGGAAACATGCCCTTGATTCTGTTGCTTTCCACATTTAGAACTTCTAGAGCAGAGCAACCAGTCAGAGATGGAGGGAGGTATCCCTCCAAGCGATTGCGACTCACATCGAGTGACTTTAACCCCGTGGCATGCATAAATATATCAGGAAGACTTCCGTTGAGACTATTGTTACGAAGATTTAGATCTGAAAGAAAACTCATCTGAGCCTTCAAACACTGAGGAATTGGGCCATGGAGGTTGTTGTTTGATAGATCTAGGACAAGCGGAGAGGTTAGTCCACATACTGATAGAGGTATCTCTCCGGTGAAGTTATTTTTAGAGTAAAATAACAAGGGGATAGATCTTGATGGCATGAAGATAGGTCCTTGGAATGCATTTGAACTTATATCTAACACAACTATCTTGCTTGCACGTACAGTTTTTAATGGTTTCTTGAAATCGCTGAAAGTGTTGTTAGAAAGATCCACCATGTATAACTCTGGCAAGCTCCACAACCAATCTGGTACTTGGCCTTCGATTTTGTTGTTGGAAAGGGATAGCGTTTGCAAGTATCTTTGATTTCTTATGAACTCAGGGAATTTAGTGATACTGTAGTCTGACAAGAGCAGATGTTGCAGCTGTGATGAAAAACCCGAACCAGAAGTGATGTTTCCCATTAAAAGAGGGATGTCTGAGAGACCTAAATCACTTAGTTGTTTCAGAGATGAAAAGACATTCAGGTCAACTGGAGCGAGTCGACTGACCATGAATCTGTTGTTTTCAAGATTGAAAATCTGTAAGTTCGGTAAAGAAGAGGCATTCTCAATCCCAGGGAGATCATCGAATTGGTTATCACTCAAATCAATGATGGTCAATGAAGAAATCTTGAACAGGGACAAAGGAATGGCTCCCATAAAAAAATTATCATTGGCGAAAAACACCTCCAATTTGGAAAGTGGGCTCATGTTAGGTGGAAGGAAGCCTGAGAACTCATTGCCATAGAGAGAAATACCACGTAGTTGGGTCAAGTTGAGTAGGAAAGATGGAAAGTTTCCGCTGAGTTTGTTACCATAAACACTAAATGCGGCCAGGTGTTTTAGATTGCCAAGTGAAGACGGGATTTCACCGGTGAAACTATTACCAGAAAGAACGAGAGAAGAAAGATGAGAAAGGTTCCCAAGTGAAGACGGGATCCTCCCCGAGAATTTAGAAAAGTAGAGGTTCAAAGAAACTAAATGTTTGAGGTTGCTTATGGAGTCAGGTATGGTACCAGAAAAGGATGTGAACAAAAGACTTAGGACTTGCAAAGAGTTATCTCCATGGAAAATTGGAAGACTTCCTCTCAGATTCTGATTGTTGTCCAAGTTTATGGACTGTAAGCTGGGTATCAGAAAGACATTGCTTGGAAATTCCCCAAACAGGTTACATCCCTCAAGATGTAACAATCTTAGAGACCACATATTTGAAAACTCATGAGGGATCTGTGAAGAAATGTTTATGGAGGTCATATCTAGTTCTCTAAGGCTCCTCAAGTTTTGAGTTAGTCGAGGAAGAAAAGATTCATCGACATATAGAGAATTTTTAGGATATGTGAAAGGAGAAGGAGGATCAATAACAATCCCCATAGGAGAAAAAGAAGAAAGATCAAGAGACACCAACTTGGTTAGCTGAAGAAGATTTGTTGGAATTTTGCCTGAAAAGACGACTTGGAGAGATTTAGCTTCTCTAACCCCTCAAGTCTATCAAACTCAGCTGGGATTAAAGAACCAGTGAAATTGTTGTAAGCAAGGTTCACCTCAAGGAGATGATGCAGTCTAAAAAGAGTGTTGTTGAATCTGAGTCGGCCATGGAGACAGCTGGTACTGAGGTCTAACCCAACCACTAGGCCAGACTTGACATCACACGTGATACCATCCCAAGAACAGCAATCACTTTGATTCACCCACGACTCCGTCTTCGGATAAGAGAAGGCATCTGAATCAACCGAAGTAAGATTCTTAATCTCAAACTCTGTTTTGAACTCAAGAAGAGCATCTCTTTGGTTAGGACGACACAAGTGTTGTGTAGGAGAAATAAACGTGTTTAGAAAACTTGAAACGAGGAAAAGGCAACAGATAGAACGAAGAAGAAATCTCATTTTTGTATTTGTGAAGGCAAGTAAATCAAGTAGTGATGGTCAGTTGGTGTTGCATGTCACTACATATATATACTACAAAAAGAAACATTAATCTCCATTGACTTGATGACTTGAAAGTCTTTTTGATGAGAAGTCTTCAACAACTCTTTTGGGAGTATTCCATAAGAATTAGGAGAACGAGCATAAACATCAAGACTGTGACCAATAAAGACGTTTTTGGGCCCAAAGGGCAATCATGTTTAGAAATTTTGAAGCATAGAGAAAAAACTCATCCGCAATGAGTAAAACAAATTAGTAATTTAGTGAGGGAAAGTAGAAAAATCAAATGCCGTGTAGCTTTTTCAACATCGGAAAGGCACTCTGCACTCATTAATGCCATGTTTTTTCCACTGAAATGTTTTGCAAGTGGCACTCTTTATGCTCAATCCCAACCTAAAACAAACGTCAGTCCTTACACTCTCTAAAATTAATATTTTTATCTGAGACAGAGAATAACTTGAAAGCTAAATAAAATGCAAACCAAAAAAAAAAATATATATCTGATACCGTCATCAACATTTTATATATAAAAAAAAATCCAACAGTATCAAAATTTTGTACTTTGATACTAGGTTTTTTAAATGCTATTTTTTTTTTTTTTTTTGAGAAATTCTCTCAAATACTATTTGAGTGAGATCACTTTTTAAAACTGCCATTTAGTTTTTTTTCCAAAAATTGCATTTTTAGAATATAGAGTAAGTTTAATGTTCTAGAGCTTAGTGTTTAGTGTTAAAACTTATAGGTTTAGTGTTTAATAAATATTTGAGTTTAAATTTCAAGATTTTAGGAATTTTAGAGTCCAAACCTTTTTATGGGTTTTGTTATTTTAAAGATCAAAAACTCTAAAACCTTATAAGAAAATTAAAAAAATTAAAATAGTAATTTTACTTTAAGTTAATATAGTTTTTATACATAGATTTTGGTATTTTTTTTAAAATGTGTAGTTTTGAAATTCCTTCTTTTTATTTGCGGATTCCTTGCATGGCAAGCCATTGTAACACAAACTTGCAATGAGCTTAAGTCAAGCAATGTTATTCTTGAAGCTGTGCTTAAGACTGAAAACCGGATGAATGTAGGAACCATACGGGTTGATGCAAAAGCCTTCAAGCTCTCCGATGCACAGATGGGAAGATAATTTTGCTTCACCTTTTCGTACAGGAAATGTCTAGGTCTGAAGGAATCAGAGTTTAAGACAGCGTTATGGGATGGAATGATGGATCATGACCTAGACGAGATCAAACAAGAACAGAACAGCCGAGGAGAAAGAGGAAGGTTACAGGTCTAAACGTACAGAGCTAAAGTTGAACGTTTTTCTTTGTACTTACTTGCTTTGGATTTTCACTCCTTTCAGTTTCCTGGAACAGAACGCTGCTTTGCTTCATATTCATGTGACTAAAGGAAACAATTCGGCAAAAACTTGTGGAGTCTTTTACCCCAAGTAACTTACATTTTTGGCGTGCAATGGAAACTTGATCGGAGTTTTATACAAATTATTTCTCTCTTATATGTTTAGGCTGTAGTTAAAACTTGTCTCTTCTCTTGTAAGATACATTAATTTACCAAAGAAAGAATTCATGTAGAAATCAAATCATAGAAGCAAAGGCATAGCATCAAAGACCTAAAGAGAAGGAGAAAATGTAAGTGGAGCAAGAGGCGAAGGAGGGATCGAAATGCCACATCCTTTGATCGCTGTTTTAGAGATCGCGTCCAAGATCTAATATGTTTTGTGATTCCATGTCTAGTTTGAAATTTTTTATTCCTTTGCGACTATAGTACAACTATAACTGCAAACACGGTTTGTAGAGTTCATGAGACAACTATTTCGTACAAAGATTAAGAATCTGATGCTGTGACAGTATCCTTACATAAAAGAGAAAAGACAGAAAATAACAGATTTTAAGACTTAGCGCTCAATCTGGAGAGAAACCACTGGAGAATTCATTCGGACGGGATCCGGAGATGCGCTGAGGATCGTCACAGGTTTCTCCATTGTGGGTCTCCAAAAGTTGAGGTCGAGGTAGTCTTCCTCATGTCTTGTATCTACTCCATACTTATAGGGGTAAGTTAGACCTCCTACTGCATCAGTGAACAACATTGAGTTCCCACTCACACCACAACCATCAGGAAG
Organism: Odontarrhena argentea; assembly: GCA_900406245.1. Lineage (NCBI taxonomy): Eukaryota > Viridiplantae > Streptophyta > Magnoliopsida > Brassicales > Brassicaceae > Odontarrhena > Odontarrhena argentea. Next base: position 16,326 of record OVAF01000973.1, read on the forward strand.
ATCCTTAGCCGAGCAGGTTCTATTTCCCGGTGGTCCAATTAACAATATGCGGTCTCCCAAGTCGCTAACCACAACCCATTCACCAGTCTCCTCATCTAGCCTACTCACTCTACATGCTAACCGACCAAAACGTAACACAACAGAGTTACGAGGGCTGATTTCCTCAACCAGGAAAAGTTCAGCATTCCCAGATGGAACCAGATATCTCATTATACCACAGTCTTGAAGTTCTGAGGGTGGTGGCATCAGGCGAGTCATTTCCAGAGAATAAGGATCGATCACGAACATGTCCCTGTAAAGAAAGATTACAAAGAATCTGCCTCTAAAAGTGAATAAATCACTGCATGAAGCTCTAGAACCATGCTCAAGCCGCTTCCACCTCATCTCAGCACTTGCTAAAACCAACAAAGCATTAGCATAGCCGAGAAGCACAACGAACTCTCTTCCTCCTCCCTGCTCGGTTAAAGGGAAAAAAGCCACGCCTTGGTAACTATTTGCAATTGAATTACGATCATAACCAATCATTCTGTACTGACGGCCCAGAGGAAGGATATGATAGTCGCGCATGTTGATGGAGGTTGGATCGGACCATGGCATCTTCACTTTCACCAAGCACTGAATAGGAGATGGACGTTCAACATGATCCTCTCGGGCTATTCCTCCAAGAAAAAACTCAGAATGCGAAGAAGTAGGAACTCGGGATATAAAGAGGAAGACGGGGAAATTCTGGAGGGTGCAAACGCCTCTGCTTTTGCGAGGGAACTTGTCAAAGGAGGGAAGAGAATAAGTAGTGCGCAATAACAGCCTAGAAGGAAAGGGAAAGGCGGAACGCCACGGGCGGCAAACAGAGCGAGCATGAATAACAGCATCGAAAGAGTCCCCGAAATTCTCGGAGATAAGGTATAAAAGCTCTTCAGGGAGAAGAGACCAGTCTGGCACTGGCGCAGACAATGTCTTCGGCAACTGCAGTTTTAAAACAAGAAACAGAGAAGACCTTTTCAATTACATATAGCATCATCAATCCTGACAAGTAATTAAAAATGTAAAGCAACATCTTCAAATTCTTCTTTTCAACAAACTAAATTTACCAACAAACATGAGAATCAAATCAAATGGTAGAAAAGGACTAGTTCATACACACTCCTCTAGTGGCATCTTCTTTTCCGCAGCAGGTTTTGCTGATTTTTGCGATTTCACAACCTGAAAGATCAAATTAAGCATCGAGAAATATTAACAGATCAAGATTAATCAGATAAACAATTTGCTTATGAAGTAAGGAAATCAAATGCCAATTCCAGAAATTCGGAAAAAAAAAAAGATTTTTCGATTTTGTACCCAAATCATGGAAGATTTCTTCTTTTTTGGAGCCATGTTTCCGAAATCTGTAAAAGCAAATTAAACTTCTAGGGTTTAGTGAACAGTGAACAAACAAGAACAGAGATTAAAGTAACCGCATATAATATAGCAATCAAAAACTGATCCGAATCCATTTGCTGAGTACCACATTTCCCAACAGATACTGAAATTTAGAAAATCGAATTCGATTCCAGAATAAAGATTAAGAAAGAGTTTCGTACCAAAAGGGGCAAAATTTCAAACCCTACGACAACTACAAGCAACAGAGAACACAAGACAGCGTTTACAATTTGGTCAAACCGAAACAGGGAAGAGAGACTCTGCCTGAAATGGAGGCTTTTCGGTTTGGATCGTTTCGAATACCGTGGAGGAGAATCTTTTTTTTTTTTTTTTTTTTTTTTGTTTGTTTTAGTTTTTGAAATCNAAATCCAAATTATCTAAAAATACCAAATAACTAAATATCCTAAAAATAACAATAGAAATCTAAATTTTTTGAAATAGTACACATAATTTTATTATTTTCATCTAAACTATATAAAAGTATCATTTCATATCCGAATTAACAAAATAAACCCAAAAAAAATGTAAAATATATCCAAAATATAGAAACATATCCAACCATATTTAAACCAAAATAATTATGAATGAACTTATTTTTTATATTTGAATATACGTTGATACTTTGTTCCATTCGATACTAAAATAGTAAAAAATATCCTATAACCCATTGTAATATTTCAACAAACCGATTCGAATTAGGTTTTAGATTTCGTTTTATTCGATTCTAATTTGAGTCATGGTTCCAAATATTTTTTCAGCCCACACGTACTAATCTTTGGATAATTAGCAGTATAATAATTTTATTACAAGTCTAATTAACCGACTGTACTTTAACTTGATGAGTGTTTATATAATTAATTTCAAATTCTTTAATATTATATTTTTTCTTTTCGATGTACTGCAAAATGATATTCATTTGACAAATCAATATTAGTGAGAAATTAATTTAAAAACAATTTGAGTATTGAATTTCTAACTAATCTCAGTAAATAAAAGTGTAGATCAAATACATGTAAAAAGATTAATTAAAATGTTAAAATTATTTCATTTTTTTTATATAAAAACAAGATTTAGCCGATTTTGTTCATGCGAATTTCACTTAGTAATAGTATCATTCGACAGGTTTTCTGAGCAATCTAAAAAGAACATATATTATATATATTAGTATTTATATGGGAGAGTTAGAGAGATAGCAGAGTATTATCATTGAGAATCTTTGTGATTGTTAGGGATTTTCTAGGGATGTTGGATCATGTTTGTAGATAATTGAGGTGTGTTAGGGTTCCTAATAGCCCTACCCCTTTGATTGTTTGGTTTTATATAAAATTTTAATGAAATTTCTGAGATGTTTATGAAAACAGAGTGTTATAGGTTTAATGTGGACTAGAATTTGGCAAAAAAAAAAAAAAAAGGTTTGAGTCTATGGAGAGTTATGTGAAAATCGTTACATTTGTATAGCTTTGTATATAATATGTGATTATAATATCAGAGAGGATGACAAAATTCAACTTATAATAATTCATCTGATTATAGCATACATAAAAACACTCCTTTTCTTTCATTACAAACGATATATGATTATACTAAATACTTCTTCACTGAACATAATGACAACATGCTTAAGGAAAGAGATCAATGATCTAAGGAGTTCGGGTGCTTGAATGTTTGTTCCGGCCGAATATCTTCATAAACCACTCATACTTGTGCGAAGGCACTAAGTATCCGATTGCGAGTCCAATTACAACACCAGGTGCGTAGCCTATCCCTGCTGCTACCCAATTAATCCATCCATCATCTTCGTCTGTCTCTAGCGGTTCAAGTTGTGGCGGTGGCGAATGGATATCTCCGCAAACATCCTTAAGAGACTGACGATTAAGCCCAGGATTTCCCTCGTAGGAAGAGCAATTTTGTCGATGGAATTGTGTGCCTCCTGGTATTGAACCGACGAGCTGATTATGCGAAATGTTTATCCATGAGAGAGAAGGGAGGGTCCCGAGCTCAGGAGGAATCTCGCCAGAAATCATGTTTTGAGATAGGTCTAGTGACTCCAGATTCGACAGGTTGGCCAAAGAAGATGGGATGTGGCCTGTGAAAGCATTGCTTGAAAGATTCAGAATACGAAGTTCCTTCAACAGACCAATGGAATCAGGAATTTGTCCATGGAGCTGATTTCCTGAAAAATCGATGGCCGTGTAGATTGTAAGGATACGTTCCATCTGCATTGACACTCCTTTACTCATCAAGACAAGTGAAGTGTAGTAACGGAAGTCATTAGAATTCCCAATGTAGTCTAATTTCGTATTGTTATCTGTGATCGAGGATATCATAGTCCGGTTCATGAAGAAAGTAGATGGCACGGTACCATAGAAGTCATTATGTGATACATCAATGATTTTTAGCTGAGGAAATTCACACCAAGCCCCATCAGAGCGATGCAACATGCCATAAAATTTGTTTGAGCGGAGGACAAGAACTTGTAAATTCTGCAAAGAACTCAACTGGAATGGAAACATGCCCTTGATTCTGTTGCTTTCCACATTTAGAATTTTTAGAGCAGAACAGCTGATCAAAGATGGAGGCAGGTTACCCTCTAAGCGGTTGCGGCTCACATCGAGTGACATTAACCCCGTGGCATGCATAAAAATATCAGGAAGACTTCCGTTAAGGCTATTGTTACGAAGATTTAGATCTGAAAGAAAACTCATTTGAGTCTTCAAACACCGAGGAATCGGGCCATGGAGGTTGTTGTTTGATAGATCTAGGATAAGTGGAGAGGTTAGTCCACATATTGATCGAGGTATCTCTCCAGTGAAGTTGTTTTTAGAGCCCAAAAAAACACTGATAGATCTTGATGGCACGAAGATAGGTCCTTGGAAAGCATTTGAGCTTACATCTAACAAAGTTATCTTACTTGCAGGTAAAGCTATTAAGGGTCTCTTGAAATTGCTGAGAGAGTTGTTAGAAAGATCCACTGTGTCTAACCCTGGCAATCCCCACAACCAGTCTGGTACCTCGCCTTTGATTTTGTTGTTGGAAAGGGATAGCATTTGTAAGTATCTTTGATTTCTTATCAACTCAGGGAAATCAGTGATGTTGCAGTCTGACAAAAACAAATCCTTCAGTTGTGATGAAAAACCCGAACTAGAAGTGATGTTTCCCGTTGAAAGAGGGATGCCTGAGAGATCTAATACACCTAGTTGTTTCAAAGGTGAGAAGACATTCAGGTCAATAGGACTGCCCATGAATTTGTTTCTGTTGAGATATAAAGTTTGTAAGCTCAGTGAAGAGACATTCTCAATCCCACTCAGATCACTGAGTTGGTTATCACTCAAATTAATGTGGGTCAACGAAGAAATCTTAAATAGGGACGAATGAATGGCTCCCGTAAGGAAATTATCATAGGCGTAAAACACCTCCAATTTGGAGAGTGGGATGAAGTTAGGTGGAAGGGAGCCTGTAAACTCATTGCGATCAAGAGATATACGACGTAGTTGGGTCAAGTTGAGTATAAAAGATGGAAAGTTTCCGCTGAATTTGTTAAGACTAACATCAAAAATGGTCAATTGTTTTAGATTGCCAATTGAAGACGGGATTTCACCCGTGAAATTATTTCCAGAAAGATCGAGAGAAGAAAGATGAGAAAGGTTCCCAAGTGAAGACGGGATCCTCCCCCAGAATTTAGACAAGGAAAGGCTCAAAGAAGTCAAATGTTTGAGGTTGCTGATGGAGTCAGGTATGGTACCAGAAAAGGCTGTGGAATCAAGACTTAGGACTTGCAAAGAGTTATCTTCACGGAAAATGGGAAGACTTCCTCTCAAATCCTGATTGTTGTCCAAGATTATGGACTGTAAACTCGGTATTAGAAAAACACTGCTTGGAAATTCTCCAAACAGGTTACATCCCCCAAGATGTAGCAATCTTAGAGACCGCATATTTGAAAACTCATAGGGGATTTGTGAAGAACTGATTACGGAGGTCATAGATAGTTCTCTAAGGCTCCTTAAGTTTTGAGTTAGTCGAGGAAGAAAAGATTCATCAACAAAAAGAGGAAATGTGAAAGGAAAAAAAGAAGAAAGATCAAGAGACACCAACTTGGTTAGTTGAAGAAGATTTGTTGGAATTTTGCCTAAAAACGACGAACTGGAGAGATTTAGTTTCTCTAACCCCTCAATTTTATCAAACTCAGTCGGGATGAGAGAACCGGTGAAATTGTTGTAAGCGAGGTTCAACTCAAGGAGATGACGTAGTCTAAAAAGACTACTGTTGAATGTGAGTCGGCCATGGAGACAGCTGGTACTAAGGTCTAACCCAACCACTAAGCCAGACTTGACATCACACGTGATACCATCCCAAGAACAGCAATCACTTTGATTCACCCACGATTCCGTCTTTGGATAAGAGAAGACATTTAAATAAATCGAAGTAAAATTTTGAATCTCAAACTCAGTTTTGAACTCAAGAAGAGCATCTCTTTGGTCAGGACGACACAAGTGTTGTGTAGGAGAAACAAACGTGTTTAAAAAACTTGAAAGGAGGAAAAGGCAAATGATGGAACGAAGAAGAAATCTCATTTTTGTATTTGTGAAGGCAAGTAAATCAAGTAGTGATGATTGATTGGTGTTGCGTTTCACTACATATATATAGTAATAAAAAATATTAAGCTCCATTGACTTGATTATTTGAAAGTCTTTTTGATTAGAAGTTTTCGAAAAATATTTTGGAGTCTTCCAAACGAATGGCTGGAAAGGCATAGAACTTTAACCAATAAACACGTTACTGGGCCCAAAGGACAATCTTGCTTAGAAATTTCGAAGTATGGAAAAGTCAAGTGCCGTGTAGCTTAAGCTACTTTTTCAACCTCGGAAAAGGACTCATTATGCCATTTCCTCCATGAAATGTTTTGCAACTGGCCCTCTGTTTAATCCAACCTAAAACAAACGTCAATAATACTTTTTAATTGATGAAATGTTTTGCAAATGGCCCTCTGTTCAAAATCCCAACCTAAAACAAACGTCAATATAATACTTTTCTAAAATTTTAATTGCCTCACGCTCTGTAAAATTAATTTCTTTATCTGAAATATAGAAAAACTTGAAAGCTATATATATGTAGCAAAAAAAAAAAAAAAATCCATTATCTTGTTGAAGTGTGTTTAGAATTTGTGTTTAGAATTTCTTGCATACTTTATATATTACTGGATGGACGACAAAAACCATTATCTTTTTGAAGTGTGTTTAGATTAGACATTTAAGGTTTAGATAGGAGCTGGAGTAGAATAGTCTTTATGTATAGTATGTCTTTGCCATATCAAGCCAACAGTAAGAATACAATGAAAGGAGGCACAACGTCAAAGATCTACAGAGCAGAGCAGAGGAGGCCAAGGAGGGATGCAACTATAGTACAACTATAATTGCAAGCACGATTTGGAGAGTTCAAGAGATAACTAATTCATACAAAGATTAAGAATCTATTGCCGTGGCACTATTTTAAAAATCTAAAAGAGTTGGAGGTTTAGCACTTCAATAGATTCGAAATACATAAACATATAAGAAGGAAATGAACTACGGCTTAAGGAATTAACATAAACTTCTGTTAGATAAAGAATCTATCGCCGTGGCACTATTAGTCTAAAACACAAAAGACAGAAACTAACAGAGTTTGAGGTTTAGCGCTCAATGTGGAGAGAAACCACTGGAGAATTCATGAGGACGGGATTGGGAGATGCGCTGAGGATCGTCACATTATTCTCCCTTGTGGGTCTCCAAAAGTTGAGGTCGAGGTAGTCGTCCTCGTGTCTTGTATCTACTCCATACTTATAGGGGGAAGTTAGACCTCCTAGCGCAGCGGTGAACAACAATGAGTTCCCACTCAGTCCACAACCATCAGGAAGATCCTTAGCCGAGCAGGTTCTATTTCCCGGTGGTCCAATTAACAATATGCGGTCTCCCAAATCGGTAACCACGACCCATTCACCCGTCTCCTCATCTAGCCTACTCACTCTACATGGTGACCGACCCAAACGTATTACACATGTTAACTGACCCGAACTTGATACACGACGGATACGAGGACTGATTTCCTCAACCAAGAAAAGTTCATCATCCCCAGATGGAACCAGATAATTGCTTATACTACAGTCTTGAAGTTCTGAGGGTGGCGGCATCAGGCGAGTCATTTCCAGAGAATAAGGATCGATCACGAAAACATACCCGTTAAGAAACTCTACATAGAATCTGCCTCTAAAAGTGATTAAATCACTACATGAAGCTCCGGAGCCATGCTCAAGCCGCCTCCACCTCATCTCAGAACTTGTTAAGACCAACAAAGCATTAGAGTAGGCGAGAAGCACAACAAACTCTCTTCCTCCTCCCTTCTTGGTTAAGGGAAGAAATGCCACGCCTTCGTAACTGTTTGCCAGTGAATTACGATCATAACCGACCATTCTGTACTGACGCCCCAGAGGTAGGATCTGGTAGTCGCGCATGTTGATGAAGGTTGGATCAGACCATGGCATCTTCACTTTCACCGAGCACTGAATAGGAGATGGACGTTCAACATGATCCTCTCGGACTATTCCTCCAAGAAAAAACTCAGAATGCAAAGAAGCAGGAGCTCGGGATATAAAGAGGAAGACAGGGAAATTCTGGAGGGTACAAAAGCCTCTGCTTTTGCGAGGGAACTTGTCAAACGAGGGAAGAGAATAAGTACTTCGCGATAACAGCCTAGACGGATAGACAAAGGTGGAACGCCACGGGCGGCAAACAGAGCGAGCATGAATAACAGCATCGAAAGAGTCCCCGAGATTCTCGGAGATAAGGTGAAGTAGCTCTTCAGGGAGAAGAGACCAGTCTGGCACTGGCGCGGACAATGTCTTTGCAGGTTGTGCCATCTTCGGCAGCTGCCGTTTTAAAAACAGGAAACAGAGAAGATTTTTAATTACATATCATCATCAATCCTCACAAGTAAATGAAAATGTAAAGCTCCATCTTCAAAATCTTCTTTTCAACAAACTAAATATACTAACAAACATGAGAATCAAATCAAATTAAATTGTAGAAAAGGACTTAGTTCATACACATTCCGAGGAAGAAGAACAGTCTAGTGGCATCTTCTTTTCCGCAGCGGGTTTTGCTGATTGTTGAGATTTCACAACCTGAAAGATCAAATTAAGCATCAAGAAACATTAACAGATAAAGATTAAGATAAACAAGCTGCAATTCAAGTAAGGAAATCAAAATTCAATACATAAATAGATTTTTCAATTATGTACCCAAATCATAGACGATCCCTTCTTTTTTGGAGCCATGTTTCTGAAGTCTGTAAAAAAAAATTATGCTTCGAAGGTTCAGTAAACAGTTAACAAGCAAGAACAGAGACCAAAGTAACCGCAAACCAATCTAAAACTGATCCGAACTGACTACAATCATAATGTCTGAATCTAACATCTGCCAACAGATACTGAAACTAGGAGAATCGAAACTTAATGCCAGAACAATAAAATACAAGAAAAGTGTACCATCTACTATCTCCTAGATAGTAATCACAAATCCACAAATGTTCCAGCGACCAATAACGAGTAAGAGACTACTGACCAAAGCAACAGATTAAGATAAACTGAAAACATTCAGATAGTAAGTTCGTAACCATTATCCAATAACCATTCCAAAACACAGAAAGAGAATTACTAAAGTCTCACAATTCGAACAAACTCATAATCCCAAAACAACAGCAAATTCAGAAATTAAAGCTAGGTAATCACTATTCACTAAGACTAACAATAGCTCCTTCTATCTGCGGCTTCATAGTTCATACGATTCCATTTGTTAAATGAGAAAAAAATTGGAGTCCCTATGAGAACAATTCAACCACATTTTTCTACGAGATAATGCATTTTAAATTCTCGAAATATGAACCCAGAAAAAGAGAACAAACCCAGAAATCCTCAACAATTAGAGCGAGCCCAGAAAAAAAATCACATATGGATGAAGCGGAAAAGGAAAAGAAACCTGAATTTGTTCGTCTGATAGCCTTCGCCGGAGAAGCAATATGAAGAGTAGCTGGAGGCACGGAGAGGGACACAACAGTAGAGCGTTGTCTCCTTCGTCAAAACCCGAAACGCGGAAGAGCTTCTGTCCGGAATAGAGGATCTCACTTGCAACTTTTTATCATTTCTTAATGGCATACCGTTGTCAAAAGACTTTTATACCCCCAAACTCCTCGTTATTCAAATTTTGTAATTCAAGGGAAGTTCCCAAAACTACTCATCTTAATTTTGTTCTCCCAAAATATACGTGATTTTTTTTTGTTCCCATAAAAGTACTTTATTTATTTATCAATATCAGATTAATACAATTTTTTAAAGGTTTAGGATTACAAAACCAGTTTAACGGTTTCATTTGTTTTAAAAAAACAAAAAAAAACAGCTTTTTTAAAAAATTTCCAAAAAAACTGTAAAAATTTGTTAAAATTTGTTAAAATCGTGAATTAATACACACAATATATATCAACACAAAAAAAAAAAAAAAAAAAAAAAAAAAAAAAAAAAAAAAAAAAAAAANTAATTAGAAAAAACAGATGCAAGACGTTACACCATAATGTATGAGCTGATTCACTCATTGACATTTTGGTTCAAGTTGAAAGTTCAAAAAAACTTAACATGATGTAAAGTATATGAGTCTGGATTTGATCCACTATATTCTAGTGTGGAATTCTATTCGAAATGGACGACAATAACCATTATCTAACAAGTAACATCCTTTGATTGGTGTGATACAGCCATTTCACTTGAATGTTTTTGTGGTTTCTCTTTTGGTTTGTAATTTTCAATTCTTTTGCAACTTTTGTACAGATAGCATTGCAAAGATGGTCTGGAGAGCTCATGAGATAACTATTTCATACAAAGATTAAGAATCTAACGCCGTGACAGTATCCTTACATAAAAAAGAAAAGACAGAAACTAACAGAGTTTAAGGTTTAGTGCTTAATCCGGAGAGAAACCACTGGAGAATTCATGCAGACGGGATCCGGAGATGCGCTGAGGATCGTCACAGGATTCTCCATTGTGGGTCTCCAAAAGTTGAGGTCGAGGTAGTCTTCCTCGTGTCTTGTATCTACTCCATACTTATAGGGGTAAGTTAGACGTCCTCCCTGACCAGTGAACAACATTGAGTTCCCACTCACACCACAGCCATCCGGAAGATCCTTAGCCGAGCAGGTTCTATTTCCCGGAAATCCAATTAACAAGATGCGGTCTCCCAAATCGCTAACGACGACCCATTCACCAGTCTCCTCATCTAGCCTACTCACTCTACATACTAACCGACCCAAACGTAATACACGAGTGTTACGAGGGATGATTTTCTCAACCAGAAAAAGTTCATCATTCCCAGATGGAACCAGATAATTGCTTATACCACAGTCTTGAAGTTCCAAGGGTGGCGGCATCAGGGGAGTCATTTCTAGAGAATAAGGATCGATCACGAAAATGTCCCCATTAAGAAAGTCTACATAGAATCTGCCTCTAAAAGTGAATAAATCACTGCATGAAGCGTGAGAGCCATGTCTAAGCTGCTTCCACCTCATCTCAGCACTTGTTAACACCAACAAAGCATAAGAGTAGGCGAGAAGCACAACAAACTCTCTTCCTCCACCCTTCATGGTTAGCGGAAGAAAAGCCACGGCTCGGTATCTTGATGCCAATGAATTACGATCATAACCGACCATTGCGTACTGATGGCCCAGAGGAATGATCTGGTAGTCCCGCATGTTAATCGAGGTTGGATCAGACCATGGCATCTTCACTTTGACCGAGCATTGAATAGGAGATGAAAGCTCAGCATGATTCTCTCGGACTATTCCTCCGATAAAAAATTCAGAATGTGAAGAGGCAGGAGCTCGGGATACAAAGAGGAAGACAGGGAAATTCTGGAGTGTGCAGAAGTCTCTGCTTTTGCGAGAGAACTTGTCAAACGAGGGACGAGAGTAAGTACTGCGCCATAAACGCCTAGAAAGATAGTCAAAGGAGGGAAGAGAATAAGCAATGCGCAATAAGAGCCTAGAAGGAAAGGGAAAGGCGGAACGCCACGGGCGGCAAACAGAGCGAGCATGAATAGCAGCATCGAAGGAGTCCCCGAGTTTCTCGGAGATAAGGTGAAGTAGCTCTTCAGGGAGAAGAGACCAGTCTGGCACTGTGATAGGGACTAAGTTTTACCCAAATAAACAACTGCAAGTGCACAGCAAATCAATTG
>OVAF01000974.1:2558-27988 GCA_900406245.1 Odontarrhena argentea
TCGCTTAAGACTGCTCTAATTGCTTGGATCTTTGGTCGCTACTTAGATACATGTTCTAGGGTTAATTGATAGAAACGAGAGTTTGATTGATTTCCTGATCTGTCTTGAGTGAGCAATAATCTAATTCGCAAAGAGATTTGGTTTTAGATTATTGTGAACAAATTGAACCTGGTTAAATTGCTGAACTTGTCACTTAGATTTCGCAAAGAGATTTGGTTTTCTAGTGCCCTGTTTTAGAGAGTTTTCGCAGCNTACAGATGAAAGAAAGTACAAAAAGATTGATTAAATGGTATCATTACATTACATTACCTGCAGTAAGAGAGCAGCTGGCATACCGAAATTGTTACTCCTTCCGAGAACAACTGCTCTCTTCCCTTTGATCTCAAAGTTGTAGTGGTGTAAGAGCTCGATGCATCCTTTTGGAGCAGGGGGAACGAATAAGGGCTCTCCTCCCTGCATCATCGCAAGGCGTCCAATGGTGAGTGGGTGAACTCCTTGAACGTCTTTCTCTAAACTAACCGCTGTCAATATGTTGTGCTCATCCACATGCTGCATGCATGCGTTAATTATATACATAACTAACAATGTTGAATATATATATGCACTAGTTATATGAAAATTAAAATTATTTATATGTATATATACCGATGGTAGAGGCAACTGAACAAGGATTCCATGGACACAAGGATCATGGTTCAAGCGTGATACACATTCCAATACCTCCTCTTCTGAGCAAGTTTCAGGTAGGGCAACTAGGAATGCTTTCATTCCAACTATTTCACAAAGCAGCACATAAGTGTCGGGATTCTTTTTGTTTCCGTCCCCAACACGGACTACTGCTAATTGAGGAACCGCACCCATCGATTTCTTCATTCTCGAAACTTGCCTTCTAACCTCACCAAAAATATCTTTTGCCACAGCTTTTTCATCAATTACCAAGGCGCCATCAACTGAACAAGGGAAATTCTTAGCAAGAGGATCGATAACTGAGAAATTAATTAAAGTTTTAGCATACATACAAGAGGAGGAGCGAATGCAGCCGCGGCGGGGAGCAGTGGTCCGTAAGCAGAGTTGACCCACAGACCGGCGGCTGAGGAAGACCCTGTTGGGGCGGTTACAATGGATGAGAGGCGACGCCGTCAACGAGTAACAACCGGTGAACATCATTGTTTTTGTAGGGTACTTTAACAGAGAAGAATTCTCAAGGTTTTATTAAATCAAAAGATGCCTTACAATAACGTGAATCAACTCTATTTATATGGGTCTTAATTATAAGAGATATATTCAAAAGTAGAAAAACATGGAAAGAGATAAACACCAAAACTTCCTTTATCCTACCCAATGAAAATTACAATTCTTAAATAAAAGCTAGCACGAACCGACTATAACTTGAACGACACTATATATATATATATATCATAAATCCAGACAAAAAATAATAGAAAAAGATATCAAGCCATGGACAATAACAAACTGACGAGCCATCTAAAATATATATCCAAAAAACCTGAGAAATTTAATTCCACTGATCCTTTGTAAAACCCTCATTATTGACGAAAATGGCTTTTTATAAATAATGGTGATGAGAAATAAGGACATTTTTACATTCAAGTTGTAATGTGCACGACTCATTCGTGACAATATTACTATCATTGAGTATCGAGGATGTTGATGATTTATTTTACATGTTTTTCTGTTTCATCAAGCATTGAACTGACATGTACCAAACATTATGGTCATGAAAATCCAAAGAAAATGATATCATTGACCATTTCATCAGATTCCATATATAGCATCTAAATCAATTTAACATTAATCCGCAATAACTGTTTGAAATCATTTTATAGTTATTTGCATTCTCTTTCAAATTGTATCATATGTCATCAAAATTTCATTTTTTTTTTTTGTCTTTTTTGACAAATCTTGTAGAGAAGATTAAAGGTTGAGATAAGAAAGAGCTTAAAATAGACATAGAAAAAGAGTTAATTGGAAAGTAGCAAATATAGGTGGAGGGTTTTGTTTTCGTACAGAATGAGGAATATAATGAGAGAGTAAAGGAGAGAGAGAGGAAGAGAATGTTGATTTCAGAGAGAATTTCTGGATGAAGGTAAAGGATAGAGATATATATGTTCAATGCAATCTTAGTAATGCTTATAATGGATTTGATGTCTTGTGATGCAGTTTTTTCTGTTAGACTTTTACCGATCGGTGCATATTCTCCTAGAGGAGAGGATGAGGAAGGAGATGATAGAAGAGATGGTGATAGTAGGAGGTTTAGTAATGGTTCAATTTGTATACGCAGCCAATTCTTTGCTCATGAGTTATTTGATGTCACTTGGCCTTGGACCTTTCACCATTGTTATCTTCTCTACCTTTGCTACTTTCGTTATCCTCTCCCCTTTCGCCATTCTTTTCGAAAGGTATGTCTCGTAACTTGTAGCACATAACCGAAACTTGTCGTGTTACTCATTGTTTTGGTTCTTGTTCTTCTATAGGAAGCAATGGCCAAAGGAGATTAGTTTGAGGCTGATTGGTAAGCTAGTTTTGATCTCCTTTGCAGGGTAAGTATTACCTTCCATATCCTCATTTTTTGTCGGTTTAAAACTTTGTTGAAATTTGCATAATTTGTTTGTTTTAAAAATAAACAGGGTTACTCTGTTCCAGTCTTTGTATCTAGAAGGAATCAGGTTGACATCACCAGCTATGGCCACAGCGATGCCTAATCTCGCTCCTGGTCTCATTTTTTTCATCGCTTGGATCGTTAGGTGAAACACCATCCGTTCAATATGTTTTTAAAAATCATTCTTGTGTCTATCTATTCTAATGTCTTCTTTCTTGGATAGGTTAGAGAGGATGAACATAAGATGTGTGTACAGCCAACTGAAGATATTAGGGACATTATTGTGCGTAATTGGCGCTTTGACAATGAGCTTAATGCATAGTGCTTCGGTCAGCCATGATGAAAAAGACGATCCAGTATTTGTGTTTGATCGAGACAAGGTTGTGGGATGTTTCTACCTTCTTGGAGCCGTCTTTGTTTTATCGACCAACGTTGTTCTTCAGGTAATTAAGTAACCCACCAAGGCTCATCAATAACCAGTTTTGGTTGGGTTTTTTAAGTTTCCCGAAAACTGGTTATTGCAGGCGTCGACATTGGAAGAGTTTCCGGCACCAATATCATTAAGTGCAATAACGGCATTCTTAGGAGTGTTGATAACAATAGTGGTACAATTTTTGCAAAACCAGAGCGCGAAACTACTTACCAGATCACTCATTAGTATCCGTAACCTCGTTACTTTTTCTCTTCTGGTAAGTATTAAATAGGTATACACACATATGACTGATGAAATTTGTTATGTTGATCGTATAATGTATAGTTTTTTTTGAAATGGTATGGTAGGGAGGGATGGTGAGTGGAGCATGTGTGAGCTTTAATGGATGGGCGATGAAGAAACGAGGACCGGTTATGGTTTCAATGTTTAGTCCGTTTGCAACGGTTATATCGGTTGCTTTCTCCGTTGTGACACTAGGAGAGTCCATTTGCATCGGGAGGTAACTTTTAACCTAAATTATAGGTTGGGACTAAGCTAGTAAATGATTTTGATTGATTAATGGAAAAAAATGCAGTGTGGGAGGGATGGTGTTGATGTTCACAGGACTGTACCTTGTGTTGTGGGCTAAAGGGAAAGAAGGATTCTCACACATCGAGAGTTTTGAGTGTGAGTGTGAGTATGACTCTAGGAAACCTCTTTTGTCTTGATTTTGTTGTTCCCTCTCATTATCAATTTATGAAAAAGGCAAAGTTGAAATTTGATTGTTTTGGTCTCCCTAATATAAGTCAAACGGAGAAAATACAACACCACTATACATATTGTTTGTTTGTTTGGCAGAGCACTTGACAGAAGATGATTGGATGAATGATGTCACTTATCATATCCCTTGTACTATATGATGTGCCACATATATATCCATCAAGTCTATACTTAAAAAGTCCACAACTAGAGTATCATCATTTCTTGATACTAGTTAGATATATCACCATATATATATATGAAACACAAGAAAATTTATTCAGAGAATTTGATTAGAGAAACATGAATAAAGAAAAGGTGAAAAATTGAGTTATGGTGTTGAATATAACGTTATGTTAATAATCTATTATATACAAGTGATAGGGTCAATAAACGTTAACCAAAATGGATTCACAAAAGTTTCTGTAGAGTCGACATAATAATATTTGGATATATGTAAGGGTAAATTCGGAAAAAGAGAATGCAAACAAAAAAAATCTCAGAGTCCTCTCTCTTCTCTCCTTCGATCTCAAAAATTTTCACCGACTAATCGGAGTTTCGATCGGAGATTTGGATCCCGTAATTCACCGACGATTCCTCTGGATCACTCTATCTCAATCTTCTCTGATCTTCTTCTCCTCCTCCTTCTATAGCTTCACTCCCTTTTTCCTCTCGAGAAGCTTGCAGATCCGTCGATCTCGCTCCTTGTGATTTTCTAGGGGGTTTAGGTTTAGGGTTTTTGTTTTGATTGATGGCTTCGAATTCTGAATTCCTGCTTGATGATCAAACGGATGAGGATTTCTTCGACAAGCTTGTTGATGATTCCTATTCTCCCAGCCAAGCTCTCGCTTCTTCTGCTGATCAGCTCAAATTTGATGATGGAAGTGATTCTGATGACGCTAAAGCTTTTGCGAATCTCTCCATCGTTGACGATTCTGTGGCTGGCGGAGATGGAGGACCATTGAAGGATGGGAAAGATTGTGCAATCGAGGGTTCAACTAGTTCGATTCTAAAAGAGGAGTCTCCCTCTGTTGCTTTGGAAGCTGTTCACTCTGTCAATTCTGATGATGCAAATAAGTTAAAGGATGATGCTGTGAGATCGGAGGTGGATGCGGTACCACTGTCATTATCTGATGCAATTGATGGATCTGGGAGTCCTGGGGTTAAGGAGGTTGATTGGGGATCTTTTTATGCGGATTCATCTGTCAATGATGGTCGTGGGTTTGGTTCCTACTCTGATTTCTTCTCTGAGTTAGACGGCAATGCAGGAAATTTACAGGGGAAAACGGACGTAGATGTGTTTGCTGGAGGGAACTTAGTATCCAGTGATACAAATAACTCAAGTGTTGGCTTAGATAGCGAGCAATATCAGGGTCAAGTGCACCAGGTTTCTGCAAGTGGACAGTATGTTGATAACAGTCAATCTTGGGATAATCTCTATCCTGGCTGGAAATTTGATGAAACTACTCAGCAATGGTATCAAGTTGAAGGTAATAATGCAAGCGTGGGTTCACAGGAGAGCTATGTAAACTCAGTGAGTAACTGGGAGAATGTTGCCTCTACTGATAACTCGGGTGTTGCTTATCTAACACAGAGTACAACATCTGCAGTGGCTGGTACAGCTGAGAGTGTGTCTACTTTGAACCAGGTTTCACAAGTGAGCAATGGATATCCAGAGCATATGGTCTTTGACCCCCAGTATCCGGGATGGTACTATGACACAATTGCTCAAGAATGGCGCTCCCTGGAAAGCTACAACCAGGCTTCTCAAACAACAGGGACTGGTCAAGCTCATGATCAGCAAATTCAGAATGGCCACGCTGTTGCAGCTATGTATCACAGTAACAGCCAGAGTGGCGTGTATGATGTTAACAGTAAACAACAGACATTCAAATCACAGGAATTTGGTATTCAGAGCCAACACGGAAGTTGGGACCAATCTTACTATGCCAACAACCAGCAGCCTACAAACACGTGGCAATCAGGAATTGCAGGTAATGCTGAGGCGGCTGTAACTTCTGCCTCATTCTCAAACTTGGGAGGAAACCAGCAAGTAAATAATTTGTACAGTACCGAACCTGTGACTCAACAGTTTAAGCCAACAAGTGAGTTTGAAGTTCAAAGCTTCATCCCTCAGCAAATGAATGTGGCTGGTGTCACACAGAATGGACAACCGAGTTTCTCACACGATTTTTATAATAGACAGAACTCTATAGATGATGCCCATCAGTCATTTCAAAGCAATCAGCATTTCTCCTCAAGTGCAGGAAGATCACCTGATGGGCGTCCACCCCATGCACTTGTCACTTTTGGATTCGGCGGAAAGCTAGTTGTTATGAAGGATAATAACGGGTCTCTGCAGAATTCATCATTTGGGAGTCAGGTTAGTCCTGAAGTGTTATATTAGTTTTTAATGCCCTAGGAAGTTTGCCCAAACTATTGTAGAAGTATCATTAATTTTTTCTGCTAATAACTGAACGTGTATGAAAGTATAACCTGGAGATGAATTTTAAATTTTGGTTCAACTAATGATCTTTTTGTATCGAATTCAAAGGGAACTGGGGCAAGCTCCATTACTGTCTTAAACTTGCCTGACGCTATTTCCGGGAGTGCCTCTTATGCAAGCCTCGGGGAAGATGCTTCAAGTTATTTCCGTTGTCTGCATCAACAATTGCTTCCGGGTCCCTTGGTTGGAGGAAATGTTGGAAATAAAGACTTAAATAAATGGCTTGATGAGAAAATTTTACATTGTGAATCTGCAGACATAGACTTTTCAAGAGGGAAACTTTTAAAGATGCTTCTTTCTTTGCTTAGAATATCTTGTCAGTATTATGGGAAACTCCGGTCTCCTTTTGGAGCTGATGCAACACAAAAGGTTAGCAGTTATGAAGTTCCCTAGTCAGATAACTACGTAAGGACACATTGGCGTGTTCCAGTTTTCTCATCCTTACATCTACACTGCAAACAGGATACGGATTCTGCGGAGGCAGCAGTTGCTAAACTTTTTGCATTTGCCAAGCAAGATGGCGTCCAAAACGGTGGTTTTGCTCCTTTTAGGCAATGTTTGCAGCACTTACCACCTGAATCTCAAATGCAAGTGAGTATTCAACATCTTATCCCATATTTATTTTTTGAAGGAAAAAGTTCTAAGATAGTCTATTGTTTTGGTTTTGCTTAACTCACTTGTAAGAATTCCTCAGGTAACTGCTTCAGAGGTGCAGAATCTTCTAGCTTCTGGTAGGAAAATGGAGGCTCTGCAATGTGCACAGGAAGGCCTTTTATGGGGACCAGCGGTTGTTATCGCGGCACAACTTGGGCAGCAGGTTCCTTTCCCTAGATTGCTATAGGTCTAGACATTCCACTCTTGTAGTTGTTTGGCTGACTTGGTCAATGTCTTAAATTGACGCAGTTCTATCTTGACACTGTGAAACAAATGGCCCTTCGCCAGCTGGTGCCAGGGTCACCTTTACGGACATTGTGCTTGCTGGTTGCTGGGCAACCAGCTGAAGTGTTCAACTCTGCAAGTACAAACGATATTAGTTTTCCTGGTTCCGTAAATGTGCCTCAACACCAACCTCAGGTAATCCATCTGTTTCTTCTCCCTCAGACAATATGATAGATTAGAGACTACAGAAAAATGTGAAACCTGACAGGAAATGTAGAGAAAGTGTATGTAATGGTAAACTCGCTGAAGGAAATGAATACTCCTTACTGAGGAATACTAAGTATTCACCAACAAGAGGCTACCTGTTGTTCCTCTTAAGAATCCAAAATAAGAAAACATCAATCAGTCATCATGATTGAAAATCAGAATTGTATAGATGGTGGGAGGACATTGCATCATAACTTTCTCAAACACAAAGAATTTTCACTCTTCTTTTGTAAAGGGCAAATATTCTTCTGGTGCTCGTTCCCGGATAGCTGGATAATAATCTGTTTTTGTTTACTTAATTGCAGCTTGGAAGTAGTAGCATGCTTGACAACTGGGAAGAGAATTTGGGCATTATAACTGCTAACAGAACTGCAGATGATGAGCTTGTGATTACTCATCTTGGAGATTCCATGTGGAAAGAAAAAGGAGAGGTGGTTCTCTGCCTTGTTGTATCGTTTTGCTTAATGGAAGACTTTATTTATCATGACATTTGAGCTGGTTTTATGAATCAGATAATTGCGGCGCATATTTGCTATTTAATCGCGGATAAGAACTTTGATCCATACTCAGATAGCGCCAGGCTCTGCCTTGTTGGGGCAGATCATTGGAAATATCCTAGAACTTATGCAAGCCCAGAGGCTATACAGGTGATTTTTTACCACTGTTGTTTTAAGTTAATATCAGACTAGCCAGGAGATTCAATTTTTGAACATATTAGTAGTACTCTTCTGGAACCTTGAATATGTGTTAATTGTTGGTTGTGATTTGGGCAGAGAACAGAGTTATATGAATACTCTAAGACGCTGGGAAACTCTCAGTTTACCCTGCTACCATTTCAGCCATATAAAATCATATATGCCCATATGCTGGCTGAAGTTGGTAAACTTTCAGCTGCACAGAAGTAAGGATATTTACTTTCCATCAACTACTCGTGGTTTTGACTGGATATGGTTTCCTGATGTCATTGGGATGTGGCTGGATCAGGTACTGTCAAGCAGTATTAAAATGCCTCAAGACTGGCCGATCACATGAAGTGGAAACATGGAAACAGTTGGTTGCATCTCTTGAAGAGAGAATCCGTATCCACCAACAGGTACATCCAGCACAACTTCTGGTTCCAATAGAATTACGTTAGCTGTCTTTTCCTATAAATGGAGATGCAAAAAAGATACACGAGCCTTGTGGATGTCCACGAAGCTGCAAATGACTTCAAAGTTATATTTTTAGCTTTTTTTTTAATATTCAACTTAACCGGACATTCTTATTTCAGGGTGGGTATACAGCGAAGGCCCCAGCAAAACTTGTTGGAGCACTGCTGAACTTTTTTGATAATACGGCAAATCGTGTTGTTGGTGGCCTGCCACCACCTGCTCCACACTCAACAACAGGAAGCATTCAGGTAAATGAGCATCAACAGCAGGAAGCCACTAAGTTACCATATACTCAATCGGCTAAGACAATGCAGTCATTAATGTCACCTGCATCAATTGAACCCACTCATGAGTGGGGTGGTGGGAACGGGAGGACAATGGCAGCACATTCTAGAAGCGTGTCAGAACCAGATTTCGGCAGGACGCCAATACAGGTCAATATCACTAGAAAATCATTTTTTAAGTAGCGCAAGACGTGTGGTTTGCGGTTGTGCTCAATTTATCGTGAGGTTAAGTATGTCCCTTTGGCATTCAAGTTCCCATAAGCCACCCTCAGATAACTCCATGAGCCGGAGCCCAAGACCAACCCATATGGGTTTAGAAAACCATTGCTTGCTGCTGATATGTTTACCTTTCTTTTTATAGGATCACCCTGACGCCCCAAAAGAAAAAGCTGCTGGTGGGGTGACACAGGTGAAATCAACTGGGAATGTAGCAAGTTCACGGTTTAGCCGCCTTGGTCTTGGCATACTGAAGAACACCGTTGGGAGAGTCCTACAATCTCGGTCATCTAAAGAGGTTCACTTTGCTAAATCTTCAGGTTGTGTATGATGTCCTTTTGAACATTCTAATTGTTTTCGGTCATGCTTTGGGTGTAGGCAAAACTGGGCGCGGAGAATCAATTCTACTATGACGATAAACTAAAGAGATGGGTGGAGAGAGGTGTAGAACCCCCAGCTGAAGAAGCAGCACTGCCTCCTCCTCCGACTTTAGGCACCTTCCAAAACAACTCATCGGGTTATGAAAACAAATCTGACATGAAGAACGAGATGTCTCCATCTAGTGGGAGCTGGGGCAGTGGCAGCCCAACTCCATCAGAGAGTTCTTCAGGAATCCCACCAACCTCACAGGGCTCAAATCAGTTCTCGGCTCGTGGACGTATGGGTGTGCGTTCAAGGTAAAAAGACCACCTGAGACTCTATAAATAAATTCCTAAATCCTGGCCGCAATTGTAGTCGCATTAAAATGGCATTCATAAGTGAATAAAAATGAGTGGAAGGTATCATTTCTTGATTGTAGTTACCGGTTGCTCTACTGTTGGTTAATTTGTCAGAAAAGTCGCTGCATGCTCTGGAATCAAATGTTGTGTTGTGTTTCACTGTAGATAATGTCCATGCTTTAATTTAAATCATTTTACCCCTTTGTTTGGGCAGATACGTTGACACGTTTAATCAAGGCCGTGGAAACGCTCAGACCATGTTTCAGTCACCTCCGGCACAATCCGCTAAACCACCAATCCCTGCAAAAGCTAAATTCTTCATCCCAGCAGCACCTGCATCAACTTCAAACGATCAGCTAATGGAATCAGCTGCTGCCGAAACCAGACAGGAAGAGAACTCAGCAGAAGAAGTAGCCGCCTCTGCAGGGGGTCCACCACTGCCAAACCCGTCTTCGTTCCAGCCCCCGTCACCATCTCCAGTAACACTGCAGAGATTCCCAAGTCTAGACAACATGAAAAGAAGTGGATCAGGAACAAGCCTTAACGGTGATCTTCCTCCTTCAGGCTCCAGAAGAACAGCTTCATGGAGCGGAAGCTTCAACAACAGCTCATTTACGTCTCCAACGAATTCGTCAACATTCAGACCAAGCCCACTTAACAGTAGCAGCAGCAGCCTAGGAG
Source organism: Odontarrhena argentea (assembly GCA_900406245.1). NCBI lineage: Eukaryota > Viridiplantae > Streptophyta > Magnoliopsida > Brassicales > Brassicaceae > Odontarrhena > Odontarrhena argentea. Next base: position 13,053 of record OVAF01000974.1, read on the forward strand.
AGGAACTACAGGAAGTGGAACTGTAAGTTTAAAATGTGTAATATCAAAAAAAAAAAGGAAAAAGAAAAAGTTTTGCTCACTGTCACAGGTAGACCCAAATCAAAATGTTAATCCATGAGTTACCTCAAAATACATATAAAAGAGTTTATCTGCTGCTTCTGTCAATGGGTAGGAGAGCAAAATATGTAATGCAATTTGTAATGTTTGTTTCTTTTATTATAAATTCATTATTTTTTCTTTTGTTACAGACTTGAGGAGGTACACAGTAATATTAAATAATACTACACATTAAGTTATAATCAAATTTTTATAATAAGACATTTTATCGTCATCATCCGGTTTAAAAGAAAATTCGGTTTGGTAACAGTTTGAATTTTTTTTTGTTTTGTCTGGAAAAGTAGATTAATGTCGGAAATAGTTGGCTTCTGCGCGCCGAAAATGCGGACTTTTAAAGAAAAAAACGCTGGTGTGGACACGTGGCCATTCATGTGCGTTTTGTAATTATATGGACTGAGCATTAATAATTGGGCCGTTAAAATAATTCTGGTGTTAATAATAATTAATGTCGGATCTAATTACCGGTTGGTTAAGCATTTGGAAGGAGTGATCCAATGGCTACCGTTGGATTTGTCATCAGATCCGTGAGAAAGAAACAGAGAGTCTTCTTGTTCCTCCTCCAACGTAGAAAACCAGAAAATCAAAAATGAGTTACTGAGATGAAATCTGCATCAGGCATTTCGTCAAACACGTTGTGTGCATCTTCCTGTTTTTCAACGTACCCAGAAAGCTGTCGACGTAGCCATTGTCTCCGGAAACGCTTTTGGTTTGTCTTCTTCACTGTATAGATACGAGATGTCGAGAATTCTGTAAGTTCGTTAGACACAGATCTTACCATATACAAATGTCAAAAGGAATCATATTGGATGTCACTTTTCGTGAGAATGATATCCAAGGTTGAGTTCATTATTGTATGAGTGGATCGGAGACGAATCCTTTGTTGGTTTTGGATTGGAATCTATGGCATTGATCGCTGATCTTCGATAGAATCGCTGATCCCTTTTTCAATTTAATGGCTTCGGCTTCTCAATTATTGCTGGATGATCAAACGGATGAGGATTTCTTCGACAAACTTGTTGATGATTCCTACTCTCCCACTGTAGCTCAGGCCTCATCTTCTGCTAATCAGCTCAAATTCGATGACGCAAGTGACTTTGATGACGCTGGAGCTTTTTCGAATCTCTCTGTGGGTGAGGGAGATGAGGCATCGAACCAAGTTCATCCGGGGAAAGATGTTGCAAACGAGGGTGCAAGTAGTTCACTGGAAAAAGAGGAGCCTTCATCCGTTGCTCTGGAAGCTGTACAATTTGTCAATAGTGATGCAAATAATTTAACAGATGATCAAGTAAGGTCAGAGGTAGCTGATATTCCACTATCTGATACAGGAAGGGAGAGCAAGATAGTTAAAGAGCACTCCGGGATTCCTAAGGAGCTTGATTGGGGTTCGTTTGATGCGGATTTATCTGTAAAGGAAGCTCATGGGTTTGGTTCCTACTCTGATTTCTTCACTGAGTTAGTGGAGGGAACTGCTGGAAATGTACAAGAAAAGGGGGAGGAAAATGTGGTTGCTGGAGGAACCTTAGTATCCAATGACACAAACAACACAACCGCTGGTTTAGATAATTCAGCAGGTTTTGAGCAACATCAAGGTGAAGTGCATCACGACTCTGCAAGTGCGCACTACTTAGATAACAGTCAATCTTGGGAAAATCTCTATCCTGGATGGAAATATGATGCAAATACTGGCCAATGGTATCAAGTTGATGGTCATGATGCAACCTTGAATTCACAGGGGAGCTATGAAAACTCAGCAAGCAACTGGGAAAATGTTGCTTCTACTGATAACTCGGATGCTGCTTATCTGAAACAGAGCACAACATCTGCAGCAGCCAGTACGGCTGAGAGTGTTTCTACTTGGAACCAGGTTTCACAAGTGGGCAATGGATATCCAGAGCATATGGTCTTTGATGCACAGTATCCAGGATGGTACTATGACACAATTGCTCAAGAATGGCGCTCCCTGGACAGCTACGACCAGGCTACTCAAACATCTGGAACTGATCAAACTCATGATCACCAAGTTCAGAATGGCTATGCTCATGCAACGACGTACCACAGTAATAGCGGGAGTAGTGTGTATGATGTTAGCGATAAACAACAGACATTCAAAGCACAAGAATTTGGTACTCAGAGCCAGCACGGAAGTTGGGACCAATCTTACTATGCCAACAATAACCAGGCTACAAACATGTGGCAATCTGAAAATGCAGGTAAGGCTGAGCCGGCTGTAACTCCAGCCTCATTCTCAAACTTCGCAGGAAACCAGCAAGTAAATAATTTCCACAGTACAGGACCTGTGGCTGAACAGTATAAGCCAAATGAGATTGGAGTTCAGAGCTTCATCCCTCAGCATATGAATGTGGCTTGTGTTGCGCAGAATGGACCATTGAGTTACTCAAACGATTTCTATAATGGACAGAGTTCTGGTGAAGATGCTGCACATTCATTTCAGAGCGATCAGCGTTTCTCCACAAAGGCAGGAAGATCACCTGATGGGCGTCCACATCATACACTTGTCAATTTTGGATTCGGCGGAAAGCTAATTCTTATGAAGGATGATAATGGTTCTCTCCAGAATTCATCATTTGGGAGTCAGGTTGGTCCCAATTTACACTTTGGGAAGTTTATGGAAATTATCACTTATTTACTTTACTATACTTATCATAGAGCATGGATGGAATATGCTCTTCAATTAAACGCATTAGCTGAATTATAATTCCGTGTAAACTGCTAATCTTTTTTCGATTTGACTCAAAGGGAACTGGAGGAAGCTATATTTCTGTCTTAAACTTGGCAGAAGTTATATCTGGGAGTGCCTCTTATTCAAGTCTTGGGGAAGACTCTTTGAGTTACTTTCGTTGTCTGCATCAACAATCTCTTCCAGGTCCCTTGGCAGGAGGAAATGTTGGAAGTAAAGACTTAAATAAGTGGCTTGATGAAAGAATCTTGAGTTGTGAATCTGCAGACATGGACTTTTCAAGAGGGAAACTTAATAAAATGCTTCTTTCTTTGCTAAAAATATCTTGTCAGTATTATGGGAAACTCCGGTCTCCTTTTGGCACTGATGCAAAGCAAAAGGTGAGCAATTATGGAGATCTCTTGTCAGTTCCTTTTATGTAGGAAACATCTATCTGTATAATAGCTTAATCATCCTTGTGCATACACTGCAAACAGGAACCTGATTCTGCCGAAACAGCAGTCGCTAAACTTTTTGCATTTGCCAAGAAAGATAGCATACAGAATGGTGGTTATGCTCCTGTTAGCCAATGCTTGCAACATATGCTTCCTGATTCACAAATGCAAGTGAGTATTGGGCATCATGTCCCGATTTTCTCTTTCAGGGAAAAAGGTTTTCAAATCATGGATGGTTTTGTTTTTGCTTTTAACTCATTTGAAAGAATTGCCCAGGTAAATGCTTCAGAGGTGCAGAATCTTCTGGCTTCTGGTAGTAAAATGGAGGCTCTCCAATGTGCACAAGAAGGCCATTTATGGGGACCAGCACTTGTTATCGCGTCACAACTTGGGCAACAGGTTCCTTTCCTGTGATGCTATATCGTTTTAGACATTCCACTCTTCTGAATGTGTAACTGATTTGGTTGGTGTCTTACACTGATGCAGTACTATGTTGATACTGTGAAACAAATGGCCCTTCGCCAGCTGTTACCTGGGTCACCTTTACGTACATTGTGCCTGCTGATTGCAGGACAACCAGCTGAAGTGTTCTCCACTGGATGTACAAGCGATACCACTTTTCCTGGTTCTATAAATGCTCAACAACAACCCCAGGTAATGCATAAAGCATCGATTGCTTCTCAGTCAAACAATGACTAAAGTTGGGAGCTGTATAGCTCCCTGAGAGATGAAAGACTGCAGGGAACTAGTGCACTCTTCTATTTCAGAGGACATACTTCTTGTCAGCTCTGTCATAAAGAGCTTTGTAGTAATGTCTCTTCGTTTCCTTGAATGGCAGTTTGGAAGTAGTAGCATGCTTGACAACTGGGAAGAGAATTTGGGTATAATAACTGCTAACAGAACTACGGATGACGAGCTTGTGATTACTCATCTTGGAGATTGCATGTGGAAAGAAAGAGGCGAGGTGGTTCTCTGCCTCCTTGTTAAATTTACTTCATGGAAGACTCTATTTATCATGACGTTCGAACCACTGTTATGAATCAGATAATTGCGGCGCATATTTGCTATTTAATCGCGGATAAGAACTTTGATGCATACTCAGATAGCGCTAGACTCTGCCTTGTCGGAGCGGATCACTGGAAATATCCTCGAACCTACGCAAGTCCAGAGGCTATACAGGTGAGTAACATACTAGCTGGAAGATTTCATTTTGAGTCTACGAAAAATACCGTCGCTGTTCCTTACATGTTTTTTCTATTTTTTCTTTAATCTTTACATGGGCAGAGAACAGAGTTGTATGAATACTCTAAGACGCTGGGAAACTCTCAGTATATCCTGTTACCGTTTCAACCATATAAAATTATATATGCACATATGCTGGCTGAAGTTGGTAATCTCTCGGCTGCACAGAAGTAAGTAGATTTACTTTCCATCATTTACTTTCCATCATTTACACTGTATGTAGCCTCTTGATATTATGCTATCGCTGATTCAGGTACTGTCAAGCAGTATTAAAATGCTTCAAGACTGGCCGATCAGCGGAAGCGGAAACGTGGAAACAGTTTGTTTTATGTCTTGAAGAAAGAATCCGGATCCACCAACAGGTTCAGCCACACAACTTCTGGTTCCAATAAAATTAAATTGAAAAGTGAAAATTAGTTTACATCTGGTTGTCCTTTCCTTTGATTTAAAATGTGAAAATAGGAATTATGCCTTGTGTACATCAATTAAAACGAGAACAAATTTAAAGTTATTCTCTTTATTTTTTTTTTTTGGGTCTGACGACTTGACTGGACATTGTTTTCAGGGTGGGTATACTGTGAATTTGGCCCCAGCAAAACTGGTCGGAAAACTGCTTAACTTTTTTGATAGTACGGCACATCGTGTTGTTGGGGGCTTGCCACCACCTGCACCACATTCAACAACAGGAAGCCATCAGGTAAATGGGTATCAACATCAACAGCAGGAAGCCACTAAGTTACCATATAGTCAATCAGTTAATACAATGTCTTCATTGATGACACCTGCTTCAATGGAACCCGCACATGAGTCGGGTGGGAATGGGAGGAGGATGGCTGTACATACTAGAAGTGTATCAGAGCCAAATTTCTGTAATACGGCTATACAGGTCTATACCGAAAACCTTAATCACCGCTAAGAATATTTTGAAATGATGGAAAATATAAAAGTTTTGCCTTTTTCTAGGATTTGGCTGACCCCTCGAAAGAAAAGGCTGGTAATGGGGCGCAGTTAAAATCATCTGGGAGTGTGACAGGTTCGCGGTTTAGTCGCTTTGGTTTTGGTATGCTGAAGGACACTGTAGGGAGGGTCTTACAAGTTCGGTCATCCAAAGAGGTAACCTGCTAAATGTTGTGGTCTTGATGTTGTCTCCTTGAACTTATTCTAATTATTTTCGTTCATGCTTTGGGTGTAGGCAAAATTGGGCGCAGAGAATCAGTTCTACTATGATGATAAACTAAAGAGATGGGTGGAGAAAGGTGTGGAACCCCCGGCTGAGGAAGCTGCACTGCCTCCTCCTCCAACAATAGGCAAATTTCAAAATAACTCATTGGGTTCTGAAAACAAAGCTGACATGAATCCGTCTAATGGTAGTTGGAGTTCTAACGGCCCAACTCCGTCAGAAAATTCTTCACGTATTCCACCAGTCTCACAGAGTTCGAACCAGTTCTCAGCTCGTGGACGTATGGGTGTGCGCGCAAGGTAAACAAATAGCTTGAGGCAATTAGAATAATCATCTGTGTCTACTATCATGTGATCCTAAAATCGTGTGCGCAATTGTAGTCGCATTAGATTGGTGTTAAGGAGGGCCACCTTTGGTTTAGTACTAGGAAAGATATACAAGATGAAGCATTCAGTATGAAATAGGCATCTCTTGGTTGCAGTTTCTGGTTTTCCAGTTGATAGTGTAATTTAGTGTAGTAGAGATATAATCCATTTTACTTGCTTTTGGATCAGATACGTTGACACCTTTAATCAAGGCCGTGGAAACTCTCAGACTATGTTTCAGTCACCTTCAGTACAATCTGCTAAACCACCAATCCCTGGAAAAGCAAAATTCTTCATTCCAGCAACACCTGCAGCGTCTTCAAACGACCAGGTAATGGAACCTGTAGCTGCAGAAACCATACAGGAGGAGAACTTGGCAGAAGAAGTAATAGGTCCGTCAGGCGCTCCACCACAACGCCAGACTCCAATGATGATGCAGAGATATCCAAGTATGGATAACCTCAATAGTAATGGATTGGGAGTAAGCGTGAATGGGGATCATCCTCCTCCCGCTTCAAGAAGAACAGCTTCATGGAGCGGAAACTTCAATACCTCGTTCACACCTCCAACAAGTCCATCAACCTTTAAACCAATCCTACTCAATGGTAGCTTAGGAGAGGAGCTTCAAGAAGTGGAACTGTAAGTCAGCAGAAAGTGAGAAAGTTGACATATTAGTTTTGGTGAGTGCACAGATAGGGGAACTTCTCTCTCTACACGTATAAACCAGCTCCATGAGGAACTTAGAGAAGGCCTTGGTTTTCTTCTTCAACAATAGGCGCAGTTGCAGACATTTGTATAGAGATACTTGATTTGGTTCATTTTGGGTTATGAGAATGGAACCAAAAGTTTTTTCTTCAGGAGGAGTTTCAAAACCACACTACCTTTTGCTAAATATATATATATCTTAATAAGGTCAACAACTCTGACCAAATTTTCATGTATTGACTTTTGATATTCATTAAGTTTTTTTCATGTAGAGGTGAGGAGTTGCAGAATGTAACAGTTACAGGATCTCTTGATAATAATAATTATAATAGTTTACACATGACATGTATAATAAATCTTGTCGTGTCGAAATGAATCACAATGAAATGAAATAAATAAAAGAATGAAGTTGATTAAGCATCTCTAGGGGCAATCCAATGTCTCCCATTGACGAAGCTCTTAGCGAGAAAAGGATGGGCCGATTCATAGTCCAATGCTCTAGCCCATGAGACACCTCTCGTCGCTGCTGCTCCTGGCCCATAGCAATTGTACACTCCAAAATACGCCGTCCTGAAATTGAAAATTGTGTCTTTTAAGTAACAAACATACATACATTGTATTATACAGCCTGAAAGTAGTGTATGATAAGGAGTGTTGAGTACATTACATACTTGCTTTTATTGGATTTGTGGTCCCAATCATCCCAGCCACCATGAGCAACGAGAGCATCGAAGTAGGTGTATGCGTACACAATACGTGAGTATTGGCCCATGGCCCGGCCCACGTACAACGGACCCGTACCCGTTACCCGACAACCCACAAACGCAAAACCCGTCTTATCCTCCGGGCATGCCCTCCCGTGCGCTGCTATGGACCCGAATCGAGAGGCTATCGAATGCAACTCACAATCCTTCATTCACCAAACAAACACATTTAATCATTAATTAATGAGACAAAAAAAAAAAGAGTTGTATATATAACTCCAAACGAACACATTCATTAATGCAAAACATACCAAGCATTAAGTCATGTTTTTCCGATTTTAGTACACAAACCCGTGACATTGAAGTTTCAAGCTATTATCACATTATTATGTCTTCTTACTTATAGCAAACAGATTCATTAATGCATAAGTTCCAAAAAACAAAAAATTGAATAGCCAAAATAAATCCCAACGCAAAAGTCTTTGTGTTTTTAGAACTAGTCGAATTTGTGATATTTAAGACAGTTTTCATTATTTATAATAGTGTGTGGGTGTGGTAGCTTACTTTATACATGGAGCGGCCGTTACCGAAGATAAAGTCGATAGAGCCTTCAATGTAACACTCCTTGAAATAATGGCGGCCTGCGTCGTCACATAAAGTGTCTTGAGCACCATAGAAACCGCAGCCCGAGAAGTAAGCTTTGTCGCCGGAGATTCTAAACGCCACCGCTTGCCACCCTTGCATCCCCGGCATGGGAGCCGGTGCAGTATTCTTCACATTTTATATTAATAATTAAGACTCACATTTTTAATTTCTTAAAATATGTTATTGAATTAATAGAGTAATAAGTACCGTGAAGCTAATGTTTCTAGCGGAGAAATAATTAGCGTAGACGGTGACGGAAGCGGTTTGATAAGTACGTAATTGTTGACCATCAGGGCCACGGTCCGACGCACGGTCGTGCCACTCTATAGCCGTGATGTCTCTACCCGCTCCTTTAAACGTTATGTACGGTTTAGTCGCTGGAACCACCACTTTCTCTCTACCAAATTAAATTGTATATAGAAGCCAAAGTTAGATTTTGCATGTGCATGACATATTTATAATTATAAATAATAAAAATATTACCGGTAAAATCCAGGAGCAATCTTGATAACAATACTCATGTTGTTGTTCTTTGGTATGGAATCGACAGCGTCTTGGACGGAGCGAAACTGGCCGTGGCCGTTTAGGGAGACGGTGATGACCCGGTGGCCTGAGGGACCCACCCATTTGCGGTGGTGGTGATGGAGTTTGATGTTGTCTTGGGTGGAGTTTGAACAACCTGAAACCAATGAAAAACCAAAAGGTAAGCAATGTAGTATTACAAAGAGTAAGAGAGAAACAAAAACAAGATAATTAGTAGTGATGAGTTGAGCAGCCATTGTGGATGGACGTCGGAGTAAGTAGATGAACAATAAGGGTATGGGTTTTGTATATATATGCGGGAATGTACTAGTTATAATAAGGTGGTCCATGAGATTTCAAACGGTCATATTTTTGTGGTGAAGCAATTACATTACATGCATACACAAAAGACACACAGATTTATGTGTGTGGTTTTTTTTTGTCTTTATGTGTATTAGCTTTTACTGTTTACACCAATAAATTTTGACTCTATATTGTTTTCTTTTATATAAATGAAAGTAACCTGTCTATTAACTATCGTGCTAATTGGGTCGTTTATGTTTTTTGTATTTGGAATTAAGTGTTTTGGCTAATTATTTCAAGTTTTGAGTTTAGGATTTGTATTTATTTCAGATTCCATCAACCAATAGCAAAGCTTAATTGTTAATTATTATAAATAGGTGCCCATGATTTTACTAGTTAAACTCTGGCTACCTAATTGTTTTATATTGGGAATATATATATTGCCCATATTCATGATAATATTGTTTGGAAGCATGCTTAGCCACAAATTTATAACTCAAAATAGCAATTAGCATGAGGAACCCACTCTCTCTCTCTCTCTCCCTAGTGGATCAAATTCATATAAATATATACGAATTAAAATGCACTTGATCTTATTATATATATATATATATATATATCTAAAATAAGTAAAAATAAAACGGTCGTATTGATGAGAATTCGAAGAAGAAGGCAAAATGGGGGAAAATTGAAGATAGTGCTTGACACTGTGCGCTTAAGCGTCACGTGAATCCAATTTGGTCCCACATTCTTTGAAAACTACAACTCGTATCTTCATTTCACAACCTAGCTATATATCAAGCCTATCATTTTTTTTTTAACGTTGGAGATTGTTATTACAAACCTTCTCTGCACATCCCAAGGGGACCATAGATATATACTAACTAGCTAGATAGATACATAGTCTCTTAGGTTAATTTCTAATCTAGTTCCTTTTCAAATTAGATAGATAGATATCTAGCCATATAGTATTTACGAAGATCGTATGCTAAGAAATACCAAAGATGTCATGACTCTCTAAGTTAATATATATCATGTGGGCCGATGACCCATATATACACTTGATCTTAGCCAAAACGCTCAGAAATATATCAAATGTAATGATTTGTTCTATAAAAGATCCATTAAAATGTGTACGTCTTGATATATTGAGTAGTTTGCATGCATGCAAAACAAAAATAAACAAGAAATGAAAATAGAATGCGAAACTCCCTTGGTTCCATATATAATTCTTGTTAAAATGATCATCAGAATAAAATCAAATATTTTGATGATTTGAACAATTAAAAAAAAAAAAAAAAGAAGTGAATTTATTATGAATATCTCATAATATATATATACATATATTTGGCATTACACCTAGACACAAACGCAAATGTATATTTGTAACCCACAACTTTAAAATTGAAAAGTGAAAAAAAAAACAAAAAAATATTTAAGCCGCACATTCAAGTCTTTCCCACATATTATACTACGCAACTAAAACTATGTTGATCCTAAAGTAATATTAATGTCGCTCCTTTTGTGTGTATAACTCATGTCAAAACCTAATAAATCAATTAATTCTCCATGCCTGATTTCGTGAATCCATATTCTATATAGCTAGAATATCCGACACAATTAATGGCCGATGTCAACACATTTTTAATCACATTGATTCAATAATATTAGAATTTCCTCCAAGATAAAATTTGGAAAAAGAAGAGGACACTGAAAGGAACATTTAATTAATATGCGTATTAGTAAAGTTATATTTATAACAGAGATATGGTTTACATGTAAATTAATTACTAGATGGAGGAGGGTTTGAAAGAAGTGAGAGTCAAATGTGGTTGCCACGACAATTTAAATAAAAAGGCATCATATTCATATTCATGGGAGTTGCTGCCGTTATTAGCGGTCACTACAAGCCAATACCTTATACCCCACACTAAATCACCCGAGAATTTCTGAGTGTAGCCCTTTTGAACCTTGTTGAACTTGAGACTCGATTTGCTCATCTTATCATACTCCGAAACCGCAAATTTTCCAATCCCAGTAATGTAAGGGATTGTAACATTTTTCATTGGAATCCAATAGGGGGGAGATGGTTCTACCGCGCAAGTGTAGAAAGGGAGGAGGTGGAGGAGAAGGGAGAACAAAATTGCTTTCTTCATCATCATATATACTCTTCTTGTTTTAATCAATTTCGACTAATTAATTATAACTGAAAAAGTTTTTGAGAGTTTCATAGGAGTTTTATAGGAGAGGCTTGCCAAGTCACTTGAGGGGTTTTACATTTGTTTCTGTTTTTTTATATATCAATTAATACATGTCATAAATGGGGTAAAATGTTAGAATTATTTAATATCATTTCTGAAAATGTATTCGACTTTAGTTTTTCTCTTTTTGAAATTTAATGTTTTTGGGTCAACATATGAAACTGTTACTTGGAAAAAAACTATTTTGCCATGCTTATATATCTTGTATAATTTTATACTTTCATAGTGTTGTCCCATCTTTTTCTTGTTTATCGTTTCCTACGTTTTTATATGCTACTATGTTATAACCCAAGTTTTATATGTTATTTAAAAGTTTTATTTTGTAATACTATATAATTATTTTATTAGTTTATGTGTTTAATTTTTTGGATGATATCACCATTTTTTTTTTACCAATAATACAAAAGTAAAACAAAATTCTTTTGTCTTTTAGCTAGTGGAAATAATATTCACCTAAATTTCATCAACAATAAGTTGATATAAATAATGTTATAAAAAAAAAATCTGCTAAAATCTGTTAAAATACGCAAATTAATCGATATTATTTACTGTACAAATCATTCCCATGAAAAAAAAAAGATGTATATTTTAGCCATATTTTTCATTTGATTATTGAATAAATTATGTCAAAAAATTTAGTTATGAATATTGACAATCCACTGGAGCACCAATGCAAATTTCAAGACTGCCCTCGAGAATTCTAAGAGTTGGACATGTCTGACACCCAATGGCATCGGGCAAAGTATTATATTTCCTTGGATATGTTGGTACATCTGGACTGCCCGAAACAACTTGATCTTCAACTCACTCCGTTTTTCAGTGGAGAATATAATCCAGAATACTATCCAGCAGGCAAAAGAGTGACAGTTTGCACAGAATAGTGAACCACCAATCCGAACAACAATCATTCCCAACAATCTGGTCCTTGTGACCAAGGATTCCTTCATCATTGATGCTGTCTGGATACCGGAATCCACCACAACATGCCTAGGTTGGATCGCAAAAGACTCCTCTCAAAACCTAATCACGTAGAAATCCAGATCGATTCCCTTTGCGTCATCCCCATTGATGGCAGAAGCACTTGCAAATCCGTGAAGCTCTTATCTACTTGTGGTTCTGTCGCTTCACGAAACTCTTTGTGATGTCTGACCCCAAACAACTCATCCCCCTTATCAACCACAACACCTTCAAGTCTGAGATCTATGAAATTCTCCAAGATATCTCTTCAATCTCTCTCGATTTCTCGTAAATCATGTTTAATTTTGTTCCGAAATCAGCTAATGGCGAAGCTGACTCTTACGCAAAATTTGCCCTTGTATTTTCAACCAGACCAAAACCGATTTAACTTTGTACCACTTTTATTCGAAATGAAATGCATTCCGTTACCAAAAAAAAAGAAAAAAGAACAATATTAATTTCTCTTGAATATAAAGAGCAAAAAGGGTAAAACAAAAAAGGAGAACTATTTACTCTACCCGTATTATTTACTATGGTCTAAATCTTGCATGGACACATGGTATAACAAGGTTGCAGGTGGAGGTGGACTCAGCGATTGTGGTTGGTTTTCTTCAGACAGGGATTGAAGATAATCATCCCCTGTCTTTCCTAGTACGTTTGTGCTATGGCTTTATTTCGAAGGACTGGATAGTCCGAATCACTCATGTGTATAGGGAAGCTAATCGTCTTGCGGATGGGTTGGCTAACTATGCTTTTTCTTTGCCGTTGGGTCTGCATCTTTTTTCTAGTTGCCCGGAGGAGACTAGCTCTATCTTGGCTGAAGATGTAATTGGGTACTCATGCCCTCGTTTAATCCGTTTGTAATTTCGTTTAATTGATTAATAAAATGGGGATTCGTCCCCTCTTCACACCAAAAAAAAATTATTATCTTTGGTTCTTATTACTGTCCTATTTGTCATTCTCTTGTTCTTTTCAAATGAAACATTTTGGAACATTCGCCCCAGTTCCTTGGTTTATTATTTTTTAACAATAATAATTGATTCATCTCTCAGTAATCTCCTAATCTCATATTCTATGTAGCCAGATTACAGTGAAATTAATATTCGACTAGGTTACTGCCCGCGTCATGCGCGGGTTCAGTGTGATATTAATATATTTATTTAAATTGAATTTAAATGATGAATATATATTTTGTATGTTCAAATTTATAATTTCAATTAAGAATTGAGGGGGTAATTTCATATTATATTCTATGCTATATAATAAATAGTGTGAATAGAAATTTTACTTAAAAACCATGAAATTAATAGTTTTCTCAAAACAAACGCAATAAGTAATAGGTCAACAATGAAAAATGATTTAGTTAACTACTTGACATTTCCAAACACTTCTTTGTAGACGACATTATTTTGTGCGTGACATACAAATAATGATTACTTGTATAAAAGTTAGTGATTCTCTATCCATTATATTCATAAGGTCATAGGGTTTAGAATCTAGAGTTTAGGGTTAAAACCCTAAACCCTAAAGTTCTAAACCCTAAAAAACGTTTTAAACCATACTCCACTAAAATATAAACCACAAAACATTAAGAAAATAAATATGAATATAATTTCATTTAAAAAGAAATATAATTATAAGATTATATTATTTGCTTTCATTGGATAAACAATGGTTTTATTTTTTAAAAATACATTATACCTTAATCTCGATCTATATACCCACACATTATATTTACATGATGAATACATATACCTAAGTTATAAAGTTTATAGCATGGCCATATATACACATGAGGGAAAATTTGGAGCATGCATCTCTATACACAACTTGGTTTTGCATAATTAATATATTAACATATAGTAATAATCATATAAATTAATCATATGGTATAGCGTATCGTCGTTGAAGTATTATATTTTGTGCGTGACATACAAATATGATTATTACTTGTATAAAAGTTAGTGATTCTCTATCCATTATATTCATAGGGTCATAGGGTTTAGAATCTAGGGTTTAGGGTTAAAACCATAAACCCTAAAATTCTAAACCCTAAAAAACATTTTAAATCATACTCCACTAAAATATAAACTACAAAACATTAAGAAAATAAATATGAATATAGTTTCATTTAAAAATAAATAAAATTATGAGATTATATTATTTGCTTTCATTGGATAAACAATGGTTTTATTTTAAAAAAATACATTATACCCTAATTTGGATGGGAAATTACCCTAAAAATACCCCAACTTAATTCGGATTTGATAAAAAATACCCGAACTTTTGGCGTGCCCATTTTACTACCTGAACTAATTTATGTGCCCATTTATATACCTGAACTCGTAATCGTATGTCCATTTTACGATTTGTACGTAACGGAAGTTAACTGTGCTATTATTTTAATATTTTTTAATAATAAAATAATAATATTTAATTAAAAAAATTTCAAAAAATAAAAAAAAATCAGAAAAAATCAGAAAAATTAGGAAAAATTCCAAAAAATCTAAAACTAAAGAGAAAATCATTATAATTAACTTTTGATATGAAATAAATTTTAAGTTCATTTTTGAATTAAAATTCAATATATATTTGTAAAATTCTAATAAATTAAATATCAACGAATCAAAAGATAAAAAAAAAATCATTTGAAATTTTAGTGAAAAATATTTAATTTAAAATTTATAGAAAATTATGGATTAATATCGATATATATATATATAGACATATATACTCTGTTTAATTTAAAATTTATAGAAAATTATGGATTAATATCGATATATATATATATATATATATATAT
>OVAF01000975.1:0-27959 GCA_900406245.1 Odontarrhena argentea
TTTTTTAGAGATATGGAGTTTTTAGTGAGTTTTGGAGTAGGGTTGGAGATGCTCTTAGGACCCATTATTGAAATTATAATGAGTTGGGTTCTATAAGTACAAGTCTAACAGTTCAATGTGTTTAGCCACTAACGAGAATTGACCAGCTTCTTCCAGTTCATATAAGTAAATAAACTGCTAAAAACACTTAGTTTTTTATTACTTTAAAGAATCAAAACTATCAATGATAGTAATTGGTTAAGATTTTAACTACGGATTAACGGTTCAGTATCGATTTCGTTTGACTATCTAGAGAGAATATTTAAAGTTTGTGTATTAATTCGATACAGAAAAAAAGTTCATGATGTAAAATAAAGAGCGAAAATGTTCATGATGTCATTGATTAAAAAAATCAATTAATTGAAACACAAACACAATTTCTTAACGCTAATAATCCGGTTTAGCCCTGGTTCGATTTCATTTGACTATCCGTAGAGAGAAATTAAAGTTTATGTATGAAACTGATACAAAATAAAAGTTCATGTCCAATATCAAAGAGCAAAAAAGTTCATGATGTTTGGGTGAGAGTCGAGACTTGCTATAGTACATGGCTAATTATGCAGGCAACCCTAAAATTGAATCATGAACCAAAGATAAAGGGTAAGACATTAGATTATACCATGGTGTTCTCAATTGCTAAGGAGGAATCAGACAATAACTAGTATTCTAAAACTCTTCCTAGGCGTTGGCTAAGATGGTATATAGCCCCAATTATATATATTAAAAAAAAAAACTATTGGAAAACCGGTTTTGACATCCAAATCCTCTATAATCATCGAATTGCTCTAGGCCGGTTCAATATTTAGTTTAATTTATGAATTATTTCTTTAATTACTTTCATGTACGAACACGACTTTAATGAAAAAAAAATTAAAAATGGGAATAAAATGTGGATTGTAGTTCATTTGATGATTCTTTTTAATCTCTTCTCTTTTTATTTTTATTTTTTCTTCTTGGTTTATTGTTTTGAAACATTCCAATTTATACAATATTTTATTTTCTTTTTCATGTTTTAGAAATTAATAATTAATAATTTCACTATAATATTTTGAATGTATTTCATAATTTTTCAAATACAATGATATAAATTTTTTAAAATTACTTAATTTCTACACCCCACTTGGGCTCATACTAATTTCTTTAGGCGCTAGGTTCCTATTGAACGTCAAGGAAGTGCATAAAGATTTTTTGAACCTTGATTATCACCCATCAAATACGCTATCGAGAAACTTTTTCTTAAATATGTCTAGCGCGTAAACCGAAGGTTCATCTATTTGGTTTTTCTTGTCTCTATATTTTTTTGTTGACAACTCATATGGGCGTCAATTTATCTAGTATATATATTATTTAAAAAAAATGAAATTGTAGGTACGACTCATGTATATCAAATATAAGAATTAAAATGAATATTGTTTTGATATACGTCAAGTGCATGATTAATGTATAAAATACAACATATAAAAAAGAATTTACTTATGTATATTAAAGTAAATTTCAAATACATATGATATATTTTTTTTAGAGAATTACGGTTATAACAAAAAAAATCAATGTTAAATAGAATAATAGTTAACTATTAAGCTCGGTTGAATAAAAAGAATTATCCGATTCTTTATTTTGCAAAAAAAATACGGGATATATTTCTATAATCATGGTAAAAAAAATACGGGATATATTTCTATAATCATGGTAACTAAATGTCTTTTTAATACAATTTCGGGTTTTCTGCAAAAAAACTATCCAAATGTAAATAAAACCATTATTGAAAATTGTAATCTTTAACACAAATCTTAAAAACATAATTTTCGGTGAAACTATGAACATCTATAAATATTATTATTATCATTGCATATATAATAATAAACCGTTGAAACTTAATGTTATATATATACTAGAATTTATGCCTGCACATGGTGCGGGCTGTTAGGGATGTATGATTATAAATTATAATTCAATAAAGATGACGTATATAGAATATAATACGAAATATTATAATTTATTTTTAATATTTTAATACGAAAATAATTTATTTTTAATTTTTCTTATTCATTTTCATACGAAAATAAAACTTAATGTTATATATATATATTATGCTCCCACATGCTTCTTTAAGGACATATCCCTTAATTCTTTTTTTTTTTTTTCTTACAACACAACATGTCTCTTAATTCACTCTATGAATGAATATTTAAGAACACATTTACACAAGAATTTTGAGATTATTTAACATTAATTTTCAACAACGTATACATCAAACAATCATGCCATTAGTACTTAAGCCCTTTGTCAGTTCACCAAATATTGAACATTATAGGTTTAATTAGCTATAGAACAAGCTCCATTCTCAATCAATACTCAGATAATTGTTTGTGGTGTTTAATGCTTGTGCTTGGGTTTCTTCACAATCATGACAGAGCAATGAGCATGATGAGAACAATAGTCGCTCACACTTCCAAGAACCGCTCTGCAAATTAAGACCAAACATATATATTGTTTTGGCTTATATATATAATGGATCAAGTTGAGAGTAGGTAGTACAAATACCTTTTTATAGCTCCGTATCCATGGCTACCAATAACCAGCATTGAGGCGGCATGTTTGTCCACAACATCACACAGAACTTGTCTCGGGTCTCCTTCAGCCACTTCAAATGTTACATCCTTCACCTACAAAGATAATTAATACCATCTGAGGAGATCTTGAAGGTTACATAAATTAAGGTAGTACCATGAGGGTAATACATTATTGTCCAGAATTTGGTCACTCAAATTCAAGGTATGTATTTGAGAATTGATGATCCCTAATCCAAGAGATTTAAAGGACCAACCAAGAGACAATAGGTCAACCGGTGAAGATATTTGCTAGTTCGAGACTAGGATATGACCTTATAACATATTCTAGTACCAGGTGTAAGAGGGTGTACGCGGGCCCGCTAGACCTAAATGCCTCTTGGTTATTCAACAAAAAAAAAAAGAAAAAAAAAAAAATGGAAATTACCGATTTGTTTCCACAAATTTGCTTGGCTTTTTCAACAGTAGTAGCTGACATCTTCTTCAAATCAGAGTCCACCAAGGGTAATACGTCTGCGGCTCCTGAAAACAACAATATCCAGAGAATAAGAGTCGTAACCTTGTTGATGAGAACTAATTAATAAAGACCCTTGAAGTCCTGTAACCAAGAATCAAATGAGTAGGAAATTAAAGTAGCTACCTGGTCCGGCGAGGCATACAGAAGAGAGAGCAGGAGGTTTGGCGTGGACGACGTGAAGCTTGAAGGGGGGATTGGAAGCGTAAGGGAGGAACAAGTGATCAAGTGTCCACTCAAGGGCGTACATGCTATGATCGCTCTCGTCGACCCCTACGATCATCACAGGATGAGCTTCCCTGGCCATATCTTTCCTAGAAAGCAAACAATCTTCAAAAAAATGCTTTTATAGACATAGATACATAACTCTAGACGTTACGAAATTGTATTGGAGGATGGTTTTTTAGTTTGGTTCACATGCTTAATTAATTTTGCCAATAGTTTGTTGTGTTTTGCTACGTCTTGCTTTGAATCACGTTATACATACGTCATTCATTCCACCATCCCTTCCCTATTTTGTATCTTCTTGATCTTTCTAGAAATCGTCCATAATAACCACAATTAATGGAGCTTGGTTAACGAACGTGTCGGTAGGAAATACTTTGATTGCTCTAACTAAGGTCCCACCCATCCAATAATTAAATTACACTTGTCTCCATAAATGGACTTGTGGAGTGTCGTACTGGCCCAAAAACATAATTTTGATTATTGAAGTTGCGATTAACAAATTACACCTAAAACGTAGAATCTCAACACGCGCAGATTCAGATTCAAATCCCAGTGGATCGGAGAGCATACTCTTGCACCAACGCAGCAAACAGTGACTGTCTCTCCAGTAAACGAGCCGGACTATCAAACTCTTTGGCTTTACCTGCGTCTATGACCAGGACTCGATCCCCATCCATCACCGTTGGAATCCTATGAGCAATGCTTATGATGGTACACGAAGCAAAGTCTTCTCTTATGATCTTCTGGATCACTGCGTCCGTTTGGGAATCTACAGATGCAGTTGCTTCGTCTAGGAACAGAAGTCTGCTTCGTTTCAACATCACTCTCCCTAAGCACAGAAGCTGTCTTTGCCCTACGCTCCAGTTCTCCCCATTGTCAACCACTGTTCCAAACCCAAGGTTATAAGATTCCTATCTCGTCAAATGTGTATAATTGAAAGAGATCAAAACTCACCCAAAGAATCGAGCTTCTCAGGCTTAGCAGCAACAACATCCTTGAGTTGGCATCTTTCAAGACTCTGCAAAAAGTGGAAAAACAGAGTTTATTGATGATATGTTTTCAATTGCAATGAGTTAAAATGTGTGTTACCTTCCAGATTTCTTCGTCAGAGTATTGTTCTGTTGGGTCGATGTTGCTCCTCACGGTTCCTTCAAAGAGGACAGGTTCTTGAGGAATGATTCCAAATCTTGACCTGAGATCATGTAACCCTATAGAGCAGATATCGATTCCATCGATGATTATTCTCCCTTCTGATGGTTCTACAAGTCTAAACAAGACTTGGATCAATGTAGATTTCCCGCTTCCTGTTCGTCCCACTACACCAATCTTTTCTCCTCCTTTGATGTCCAGGGTGAGTCCCTTGAGCACAAGCGGAGTGTTGGGTCTGTAGCGTACCTGTTGTCAACACAGAGTTCCTTCATAAGCTTGATACAGTCAAGAGGAGTTATAATCATCAACATGTTTGATTGCTCTAACTCACCTTGAGGTCTTCAAGATGTACATTGCCTTGTGATGGCCAGTTTGAAGGTGGGAGGTTTTCTTTGCTCTCCCAATCCGCTTCCGAGGGAATATCAGTGAACTGTTTGATCCTTTCAACAGAAACCATCTTGTTCTCCACAAAGCAGCTCATGTATATGGCCCAGAACAGAACCGAGTTCAATGACAGTCCGTAAGATAGGGACAGTCCTACATTCTCTGCATTACACCAAAACAAGTATCTATCATTGCTTGTCTCCAGGGAATGGTGCCAGCTACACAGAGAGGGTTCATTTGATTATCTATACCTGGTTTGATCACGTTGCTGGGTAACAACACCATAAACAGAGCCGAGATGCAGAGCACCCAGCTTCCCATCAACTCTAGCCGAAACCCGAGCCATTCGTTTGAGCCGTTGTTGTGGAAATCCATTCTAAGATTCGCGTTGACACGCTTTACATTCTCTTGTCTAAACAACTCTTGTTTCCTGAATGATCGGACTGTCGTCACTCCAGCTATACTTTCCGAGAAATGGTGGATGACAGGAGCCTTTGTGATCGAGTCTAGACGGGTTAATTCACGGGAAGATGCGAGGTAATAGTTCTACAAAATCAAAAGCAAGGTGACGTTTAGCACAGCAAAATATCAGAGTTATAAACAACATCAGAACATATAATCAATGAGATGCTTACCCGGTACCAGATGTTGAGCCATCCAAGGGGGATCACAAAGAATATAGTTGGCCAAGAATACTGGCAAGTAACTATGAAAATGCTGAGCAGAGTGGTGTACATTGAGGCCACAAGTCCGAGCATGAACGGAATTAAGATGTCAACATTGGTCTGATCAGTCGATGCCTAAAGACACAAAAGATTACCATTTATGTATGCTCAAATTTGTATTCAAAAGGATTGAAAGAGTGAAAAGTTAACTCACCCGACTGAGAATTCTTCCTGACGGCGTGGTGTCAAAGAACGACATGGGAGCGTGTAAGAGACTGTTAAGAATCTGTCGGAAGAAGATCTGAGACGTCTTGAGTCCCAAATGGGTGGTATAATATGATCGGATGGTCACCAAAACGATGGAAACAAGAGCAATAATGACGTATATATTAATGAAAACATAGGGGTCAAAAGAAACTGCATTCTTGGCTGATGTTTCGTAGGCAAGCCAGTAGTCACTGGCCATTATAGAACCCTGCCATGTCAGAGAGAAGAAGGCCACAAAGAAAACGCCCCACCAGCCATAGGCCTCCGTGCAGTACTGCTTGTACACTCCGAGGCTGACTTGTCCGGTTTCCCTTTGCTCTTCTTTGATGAGCTTCGAACCATCTTCCCCGGTGCTAGAGCCCAGGAATGACTTGACGTGTTCATCGTTCAGATCACTTAAGCGAGGAGACTCCATGGAAGCTCTCGGAGAGTTTGTGGCATGGGGAGACCTTGGTGCTCTTGGAGATGTCCCAATTGCTGCTGCTGCTGCAGAGTCAGCACCAGCTTCAACTAGCTCCATTGATGTCTCATGCGCAGCCACGAGTTCCCCAAAATCTAAACCAGAGCTGACTAATTCGTCGTATCTTCCTGATTCCACAATTCTTCCCTCTCGCATAACCTGAAACTCCATCTCTTTAGCACAATTTCAAATCTTGACAATTGACAATCAAATATAAAAGATTGAATCAATGGTGTACCAAGATGCGGTCGACATTGTGCAAGAAATCCACTTGATGGGTTACAAGCAAGATTGTCTTGCCATTCAACGCTCCTCTTACACATTTCTGCAGAAACACCACAAAATTCGAAATCAACTGCTAGTGCTTTGTAAAGGTAATAATAATACATCAAGATTCTTGGGTCCCTAGTTACCTTGAATATGTCTGAACCAGTATGAGCATCCACGGCGCTGAAAACATCGTCGAGCAAGTATACATCACATTCTTGGTAGACCGCACGTGCTAGTTGTATACGCTGCTTCTGCCCTCCGCTGAGATTGATTCCACGTTCTCCAATCTCAGTTAGATCCCCAAATTCCATCATCTGCAGGTCCTTTTCCAGACTACAGACACTAAGAACGTTGTTGTACTTGTCTCTAACCATCGGAAGACCAAACAAGATATTGTCCTGAACCGTTCCGTTCTGGATCCATGATGTCTGCGCTACATAGCCTGTGCTTCCACAAACCCTCACCTACAAACGAAACCAGGTTTGAATTAATAACGTTCCTAGTGTTAGTTCTCTGAATCTAAAAGAAGTCTCACCTGGCCCGAGATTTTGTGCATTTCGCCAAGAACCGAAGCTAACAGAGAAGATTTCCCTGCACCAACTGTTCCAACTATCGCAGTGAGCTCTCCTTTCTTAACCTTAAAGTTGATATCTTTGAGAGCAGGTTCGTTGTCTTCATCGTCCCAACTAAAGCTTCCATCTCTAACCTCCACTGCGGTATCACCATCACAACCCATGGCTCTCTCCACGGCCTCTCCCGATAACTCTTTACTCATCATATACTTGTCCAATCTCCCTAGAGAGATCATTGCCTGCGAGAGAGATATCATAGACTGAGGAAACGTCCTAATGGGTTCTTGCAGGATCTTGAAAATGGTAGTGGTAGTGAAGACAGTCCCAGCGTCGAGCTTGACTCCTAAGGCAAGGGCGGTGGCAAATGTAAGTGCAGAGATAAGCACAGGGGTGCTCCAGAGCACAATGATATTACCGGCTATGGAGTAGAGAAACTTAGAGAGCCAACCAAACTCCAAGTCCCTAAACTTGAGGATCCTCTTGTTGAAATGATTCTCCCAAGCCTGAAACTTGATCACACGCATGTAATTAAGCATCTCGTTAGTGGCCTTCATCCGGGAATCTCTGTTTCCCATCAAGCTAAATTGGTATCTGTTGTTTCTCTTAGTCCCCAAGAGAACGAAGACAAAGACACCAGAGAGGCCAACAACGGCCGTCACAACAGAAGCACCAAGGCTTCCATAGAGAAGCACAACCGCAAGAGTGACTTGCAAAGGCATAAGCCAGACTGCGTGGAGCTGAAGCATCATGTCAGATAACTGCTGGGCATCAACAGCCATGTAGTTGACAATCTGTCCAACTCCATGGTTCTGACGAGCAGAGCCAGTAAGCTTCAGACCTTTCTTGTAAAGTGCAGTAATGAGAGTGGACCTTATAAGCATCCCAAGCTTCTGTGAGGTGAAGTTAAACTGATGAGTGGACAAGACCTCCACGAACTTGGCGACGAGAAGGGTGAGGACGAGGTAGTAACCCTGCCACGGGGATGATCTCTTCCCGGAAGTGAAATCGACAAAGCTCTGGATGAGAACAGGGCCAACGTACATGACAGCGAGACGAACAATAGCTAGAATGGCGGTGACGAGAATCTCCTGCCAGAAACATCTGAGTAGAGTGGTTCGAACAGGGTGGCTCGAATTCTCGGCTGGTTTAGGCCATCTGGATTCGAAGAGAAGAGCGAGCTTCTCTGCTTTATGCTCTGGGGACAGAGTGGGGACTTGTTCAAGAGTCAGTGGAGATTTGTAGCCTTTACTTAACAGAGGATTCATCCATATCCAAAACGTCTTGGAGAAAAGAGAAGCAGATGCGTAGAGAGAAACGTTGCCGTCGTCGTTTCGTTTGGTGGGACTGTTGTTGTTCCCGTCCGTTATGACTAGCCCGGTGGTTCCTCTGACGGAGACGATGAGCAGAAAAGCAGTCAACGGGAAGAAGAAGAAGGAAGCGATGTCTTCCTCTCCAAGACTCGTTGCACCAGAGAATATATGGAATATTCCGGTGACGGCGAAGAGAGTAGTGACCACGAAACTCGAAATCCAAAAGATTCTTAGAGATAAAGGATGAGTCAGAGCAGCGAATCTCTTCTCGTGGAGGACGATGACGGCGATGACGGCGTTCGTAACGGCGTGTATAAGCCAGAAGATGGGGTCTAGGAGACTCCATGGCTTCTGAGTTTGTTGCTTCTCGATGAAGGCCAAAACAGAGAGCACGACGGAACAGAAGGAGATCAAAACGGGGGCTATGACCGTCGTTTTGAACAGAGCGGTTGTCCTCGTTGGGACTCTTGCACGGTTTCCGATCAAGGGTTTGCTAATCTCAGCGTTCTCGGTTGAAGAAGAAGAAGAAGAGAAGAGCTTGAGGAGAGCGAAGACGACGAAGAGGAACAGGAAGAGAAGATCTACGGCGGAGAAGAGAGCACGTTGAGGGCATGGAGAGAGGAAAACAAATCTCAGCCATTGGATCAGTACTGGGACTGACGACGTCTGGTCTATAACAACTGAGGAAGAACAAGAAAGCTCAGAGACCCATGAAGACGAAGACGAAGACGAAGACGAGAGCCACCACATCTTCTTAGAAAATTGAGTCTTGTTGGGAAAATGGGAGAGGAAGACAAGAACTTAATAATAAGAGAAATTAACAAACATACAAGTGACTAGACTACAAATGTATTTTGATATTTTCATCACCCTAGACTTTTATCATTGCACAACTCTATACAAAACTAGTCCGCTTTACACATGAAATGTTTTTTTTTTCTTTTTTTTTTTTACAAATTATTATTTATAATTATATACGCACCATTTGGATCCGCAATCACAGCCTTCAATCATTTTCATTTTAGTATTGCAATTTCATTTTAGTTAGTTTTACAATTAATGGTCTATTACCAAGATTTTGATTGATGGCATAAACGAATTTCGTTTGCAACTAATTAATCATAACGTTCGGTTATATAGTTTAGGATTCTAGGTTTGCAAAAAGAAAGTGTTGTTTGAATCGAATTTTTCTTTACAATTACGGATTAAATCACTAGTTGAAACCGGAAATGCTATTAAGACGTAGACTTGTCACTGCCCTTAGTCTCAAATTTGTGGAGTATTATTCCGAATGTTTAAATTATCGAATGTTTGATAGGTCGTGTAATTGATATATAGGATAAGAATTGATTGGACCAGGCATGTTGGGAATATAAATATATAGTATAACGCATATGTGAGTTAGGATGCGCCTATCATTAAATGTCTCGATGATGTATGTGCGCACGACCTTGAGGTCCTTGACCCAAATATATGCGTTTCCTAATCTACTTCACAAATAAATCTGCAAAGAAAAGACAAATTCGTTGGAATGTGAAATATTTTGATACGAATCCCATATAATATAGAGAATTACATGTATCTTCCATTTCGGTTGAGAATATTTCTAGTTTATAATTAGGATTGGTTTTTTAATAAATAAACAAATACGGAGAGAGACACACACACGAGGCTACATTTTTATATAGGAAACTTTCTGATTTTGTTGACAAAATCAGAAGAAACTAATCAAACATATTTTTTACTACTATAATAAAAGAAAATTAGTACCAAATAATATAAGGGTTCGTGTGAGACTTGTCTTCTTTTTTCACCTAGTTTTTATGAGTTGATTGAGAAATAAATACAAAGTGTCGCATTCATTTTTTACCAACTCTATGATGTAAAAAGTCATGACTGGCTTTACTAGCAATTATTGGAACCAACCCCCATCTCCCCAGATATTATGAATACTTCATCTACCATATGTGTACTGTTAAAGTGATGTAAAAAACGATATGTGTTTTTTTTTTTTAATGAAAATGATATTTTGGCTTCCACATATAATTATTCGTGGATTGCTTTATTTTCTGTTGAATAACAATTTGCAGAATAATATTATTGTACGATTGAATAAATTTTGCGGAATAACGGAAAGCAAAACTAAAATGTTAACGATATTTTTTATTACTATTTTATAAAAGCTTTTATATATAGCTATTTGACCAAAACTTATTTGGCTACAATATTTCATACAATTCAAACGAAGAGAAAAAAGATTTCTATGTATATATTCTGCATCTCCATGTAAGAAAAGGTAAACTATAATTTATCATCGGAAAATTAGTTAATGTAGACAATAGTTTTCGTTTTTCATTAAAAACAAACAAATTCTTACTTTATCTTCTCATTGAATTTTTCTTTGTTCGATTTTTTTCCAATGTTTCACAATTTTTATTAGGGCCAAAATATTATGGAATTACGTTTTTAAACATGATTACGCAATCCAGGATTTTCGTATTTTACCAATCAAAGGTTGTAGTTGAAAATGTAAAAAAGGTGTGGCTATAAAGTATAAACTACAGAAGTGGTATTGAATGTACAACAACTTTTTTGTTTCCATGCAAGTTCCGACAAATTTACAACTATTTATACATGTATAATTATGTGTGTATCGGATATCGGTGATAGAACTTGGACAAATGTTCATCTACAGAACCACTTAAATATATATATAAAGTCATATGCTAATAAAAGTACAACCACTAAAAGTGTATTTTGTAACAGTTCAAAATGTGTTTTTGATGTTCTTATTTTTTCTCTTTATGTCGACACAGTAATCAGAGAGTCTAGATAGTGTGTACACGGGAGAAACTATTATTGGAAGTATATCAGTGTACGTTTGCGAATTGGAATTTGTAATAGCTAGGCTCAGAATTAAAGTGGATTTCACGAAAGAAACCAGGTCAGTCAACACAAAGGCGTGTCAAATTGATTAAGTCTGGCACAGAGACAGATTAGAATGCTAATTGTTCACAACTCTTAATTTGAACGACAATTACTTTTCTACTATATATTTGTTGTGGTCCACACATACTAAAAGAAAAAATATTTATATAACCAATGAATTGCTTTACAAATAAATATTTTTTTTTAAAAAAAAAAATCAACAAATAAAATTTCAATAAAATAAAGATTTTGAATACTCCATCCATTTTATAATAAATGTCGTTCGGGAAGATTTTTCTCGTTTCACAATGAGTGTAGTTTTACATTTTCAATACAACTTTTTTACATTAATATTCTATTTTAACTCCAAGTTTAATGAAAATTATAAACAATCAACTAATTTTTTAAGGGTGTAATAGAAATTGTAATATGTTTACTTAATTTGTGTGAAAATAGTTAAAATGACATTTATTTTAAAACTAATCAAGGGAGTACATATCTATTAGTTGAAATCTACAATCTATTATCATTAAATGATAAGAATGCATAAAAACATAAAAAGAAAAAAATTTGTTTAAAATATATTTTTCCAAAAACTTTTTCGTAAAAATGAAGAGATTTATAATCTAAGGTGTACTAACTAGCTAGTATTAGTAATCACTCACTCCTCTTTCTTTAGAAAAAATTACTGTGAAAAACAAACCAAACAAACAAAATAGTAACATAAATGTACGAGTTTTTTAATGTTTTTATGTTCTTTTAATTTTTCTTAGTTATTTTTCGGAAAAACTATCTATTTCGTCACCAAATTTATCGATATGTGAATGTAAATACATTTATTATTCGTAATGGTCTAAAATTACACTAACTTATTAAAAACGTCACTCGTCACACTGTTGAGATTTTATGTATCTCTAAATGATCAAATCGGTAAAATTCGTCTGTTTTACCGTTAAATTAGGGCATAGTACACGTGGTTTCGATGTTACGTAAGCATACACTGTAATAAAAAAAAATTGTCTATTTCGTCTCTAAGTTTATTGGTAATGCCCCAAAACTATTGACAATTTGGAGTACTAACTAATTGACAATTTTTCACACATGTACGTTTTGACATGCATACATTTTACAAATATATCTTGGTAATGCACGTTTTGCCACGTTTAGACAATTATGTAGATTCACATAGACCCATATCCATCTTCAAAACGTGTAATCCCTAGGTAGGAAGTAGTAGTGTCTGCATATTGAAAACCTAACGATTTGTATCTAGTAATAAGTTATTATTGTAAAATAAAGAATAATAAAAAGGACATGGGAAAGGTCAATATGTCAGTGTAGTAATTAACGCATGTTACCTATGAGAAAGAAGAGAAGTAGTAGTAATAATAATTTATGTTGTAGAAAGTCAAAAGAGTTAGGAACCATTGGATCTGAGATAGATTGAGAGTGTGATCGGCGCAAAGGAGATTTTGAGCTACCTAACACTCTCTCCAAATACGTTAGTTAGATTCTGTGGTCATAAATCATAACCACTCCATATGAATCTTAATGCCCATCACGTGTCTTTCTCTCTGCTTCTATCGTGTCCGTTTACGAAACCTTACAAAAATGGCCGCGTCTTTTCTCTGTTTAATTAGGATGTTGTTTTGTGTGTGTGGCCGTTGCTTAGTATACGTTTGGTTATATGTATCAGAAGACAATGAGCATATCATCTTCACCAAATCAACCGAAAAAGTTGATGTTTGGTTTGTTATTGATATTTTATACATTTATGATTACAAGGACCATACTATTCTAACATGGCCGACTCTTAGATTATCGAGGTTCGAGAAGGAAAAAAAAACCAAAAAAAAAGGGTTCTTAATTCATACTATTATTATTAACATAAATTAGAACAAACCATATATTTTTGACAAAAAAAATATATATATAGGAATAGGAGTATCTTTAAAAAAAAAGGAAGAATAAAGTACTGATGAAATTAAAGTTTGGGAATAATATGGACATCATTTCAAAATGAGTAATTAGTTTAGAGAGGATTCGATTAAAGGAAAGATGTCAATCACAAATGCTCATAAAAAAATTGTTTGTATTGCTATTTTGTTGGACTAACAAGACAAGATCTTTAAAATTAGAAAGATAGATTGGTTGTTTGCTATTCATGTGTCGATGGATTGCTTGTGTTTGTCCAAGGATCTCTGGAAAATTACAAGACTTGTACGTTTGGGTTTCAAATGTGGTTTTTGGTCACCTCCTTTGTTGCATTAGCTGTATTCGTATTTCCGTGGGCTTTACATATATATATGCATATGGTTTTGTCTCCCAAGAATACCACATGCTCCGCCAATTTTGTCTGTGGGGACTTTGAATTAACTCCGCTCCTTTAATATCTTCTAACTTCAAATAAATTTCCTAAATGGAAAATATAAACTCCAGCATTCAATTCGAAAATGACTATATTATTACATGACTTGGCCAGGACTTGCAAAAAGAATATCAATAGCTTATTTTTGTGAGATCAGGTGAAATTGGGCCGGAAATGGACTAAAACCATATAACTTTGGGCTAAAACCTTCCGAATGGTTGAGAGAGTTTAAGAGTTGGTCATCGTTTTGGATCAAACAAACCCTAAATTGTTAAACCCTTATCATTTTCGCTCTTTTTTTTTCTCCGACAAAGATATGGAAGAAGCGTCGGAGATGGAAGTCGAGGCGCAAACTAGTCAACTTTCAGTTTCTTCAGCTCAAAATGGAACCCCTGTGAAGAAATTTGGACTCAAGAACTCTATTCCCACCAACTTCGGCTCTGATTACGTCTTCCAGATTGTCCCTAAGTAAACATTCTCTTCTCTGATTGATTCTTCCTCTTATGATTTTTGTAATTGATCGAGAACCCAGCTCTGCTTTTCGTCGGCAGCTTCGATTGGACAGCAATTGCAGTTTCGTTATCGACCAACACTGTGAAGATTTACTCGCCGGTCACTGGTCAATATTATGGTGAATGTAAAGGTCACTCCGATACCGTCAATCAAATTGCCTTCTCCTCAGACTCGGCAGCGTCTCCTCACGTTCTTCACTCTTGCTCCTCTGATGGGACCATCAGATCTTGGGACACGAGAAGTTTCCAGCAGGTGAACTTGTCTTTTATGTTATTCTAGTCAAATGTGTTTCCTTTTCTCTTCTGAATTTTATTTATCTATTTCAGGTTGCTTGCATTGATGCTTATAATGATCAGGAGGTTTTTAGCTTCTCACATGGAGGTGCTGGAGATTATCTTTTGGCTGGGGGATGCAAAGAGCAGGTTAGGCATCTCAAACAAGACAGACCAAATGTTCAAAAAGGAGTTTACTCTTG
Organism: Odontarrhena argentea; assembly: GCA_900406245.1. Lineage (NCBI taxonomy): Eukaryota > Viridiplantae > Streptophyta > Magnoliopsida > Brassicales > Brassicaceae > Odontarrhena > Odontarrhena argentea. The sequence goes on from OVAF01000975.1 coordinate 14,713, forward strand.
AGAAAAGGCTAATTTGAGGGTCCAGCTTGTTACAATCTCAAGTAATGGTGCAGGTTCTCCTCTGGGACTGGAGGAACTCGAAGCAAGTTGCTTGTTTAGAGGAATCCCATATGGACGATGTCACTCAGGTGTGTTTCCTAATTTTGCTCTCCAGTGTTTCTGCTAAAATGGAATGGAAGTTTAATCATTTGTGTCTCTTGAGTCAAACTTTTTTATTGTTGATGGGAATAGAATCTTTTGCTTTGGTGTTCTTGATTACAGGTACACTTTGTTCCTAATAATCGGAACAAGCTCCTTTCAGCTTCTGTAGACGGCTTGGTTTGTCTATTTAACACTGAGGGTGATATCAATGATGATGATCATCTGGAATCTGTGAGTTTTATGTTTAAGAATGTTAATCTTTTTTTTCACTGCATCGGTTATATATTGGAGCACTAAATTCTTTTTGCATTGACCTCTCTTTAGGTGATCAATGTGGGAACTTCAGTTGGTAAAATAGGTTTCCTTGGAAATTCCTATCAGAAACTTTGGTGTCTCACTCATATAGAAACTCTAAGGTATTCTTCCGCATACTCCTATCCATTAGTTGTCTGTTAATTGCATTGTCTCTAATTTGTTTCCATCCTTCTAGTATATGGAATTGGCAAGATGGAAGCTGTGAAGTCAACATAGAGAAAGCTCGTGAACTCGCATCTGATAGTTGGACTCAAGATAATGTAAAACTCTCCTTCCTTCCCTTCTATTGAAGCATTAACACTAACCCAATGGTTACTAAAAGACTTTTAACCTTTTTATTGCCTTTTGACAGGTTGATTATTTTGTTGACTGCCATTGTCCAGGAGGTGAAGACCTATGGGTGATTGGTGGAACATGTGCAGGTACCATTGGTTATTTTCCAGTAAACTATAAACAGCCTGGATCAATTGGTTCCGCGGAAGCTATTCTTGGTGGAGGTCACATAGATGTAGTAAGGAGCGTTCTGCAGATGCCAAGTGAGTATGGAGGAGCTGCAGGGTTATTTGGATGGACTGGAGGAGAAGATGGGCGGTTATGTTGCTGGAGGTCGGATGAAAATTCTACAGAGATTACGCGGTCATGGACTTCAAGCGAATTGGTAGTGAAGCCACCAAGGAACCGCAAGAAAAACAGACACTCTCCTTATTAGAAAAAGAACATTGTTCTTTGCATCTTGTATCCTTATAGTAGTGAAAGAATACAGTTCCTTTTTAGTTCTTTCTTGATCCTCTTGTTATGAAAAGGAAAATTCTTTTTAATGAAAGATTGCATAGCAATTTTGGAGAAAGGAAAACAAAAGACAGAGTACATGTAAATGCTTTAAAGAAGGGATCTTTGGCTTCATTCACTGGTTGTGCCATTAGTGATGATAGTACTCAGCTTGACACTGATCTTGTTCCAAAATGTCGGAGATCTTCTCAATGGGAATCATCGGGAGATATTCTGCGACATAGTAGTCTCTGTCTCCAACATAACGAACAGCGTCATTGTACTTGTCAGACCAGTAAAATGCCGTGGGGATAACTAAGTGCGCAACTTCAGGGAACAAGGGCAAACGATTCAGCAACCTCCACAAAGCTGCCGCGTAATGCTCAGCCACTGGCTCATACTTATCTCGAACGTTCTTAGCAATGCTCTTGGTAGTGTCCACAACCCCGGCACGTTGCACCTCAGTGGCCACCGTGAGGGCTTGATTAGAAGCTTGCTTCACCAACGATGGAACAAATGGCTCTACATCGGAGAATACATGGTCCACCTGAAAGCAAATCACGTATCATCATCCAAAGAAAACAGAGGAAATAAAGAATTAGATTGTTGTACCTTACGATCGACGAAGAGGAGAAGCTTGAAAGGAACGTCGTGGAATTTGTGGTATAATGGTGCGAGAACGGTTTCAACACAAGCTTCAATGTTGTGGACACCAAGCTTGAGCGGACCAGCGTTGTCTTTAGCAAACTCGTAGATGGTTGAGAAGCAGAGAGTGAAGTAAACCGCAGCGACTTGGACGAATTGAAGGTGCTTGAGCTTCGTCTCATCGTCGTCGTTGTGTTCCACAGGCAAAGAAGAAGACGTAGAAGGAGGTAGAGTAGTTACTTCTTCCGATGGTTCTTCGACTATTATTTCATTATTATTATCAGCCATCGTTAAAACTTGGAGCCGTTGGTAAGACGAACCTTGATCCTCTTTAATACAAGAGGCCACGTGGCATGCTGACATGCTGCTTTTTAGCTTTAAGCGGAAAGGGATTGGATCGTGAGGGACGAGTGATGGCTGGGGACAGGTGTCTTATTCACACGTGTCCGCTTGCTAGTGGACCGCTGGTAAACACATGGCATGGTATGGGTCGAGACTGTTGCACGAGACTCGAGAGGTAGCCAATACAACCTTTCGTTCGTTATCATGTAATCCCTGCCAGTCTGCCACCATCAATCATGTGACTCAATTTATTGGGCCTACTCTATTCTCACATTCCATTGTATTCAAAACCAGTTGGGAAGCCCAAATACAATCCAGTTTCCATACATTTTTGGTCTGTAAAGATCCAGTTTTTGTAATGTCGAAAGAATTAAGCCTAAACTGTGATAGATTGTGAAATACAATTTTAGAGTACAGTAAAAACCTCTATAAATTAATAATGGTGGGATTTAAAAAAATTATTAATTTATAGAGATATTAATTTATTTATAAATTAATAATTATTAATTTATCGATAAATTAATAATTTATAAATTTATAGAGAGATCTATTAGTTTTTTATATTTTTAAAATTTCATTTAGAATATGTACTTTACCTAAAATTTCACATAAATTCTTCTAAAGTTATATTGTATATAAAACTTTTTATACTTTCTTATTTATACATTCACATTGTTCTTGATATCGAAAATATCATGTCAATTATCTTAGTTATTATAATAAAATATATGTTAATAATTCAAAAATCCAAACAAATATTATACATACTAAAAAATTTAAAGTTAAAAGATTTACGTCGATCACAGAGTAGAAAATTTAGTGACTCGTTTCAACAAAGTAAACTTAGTAAAAAAAAATATACATCATATTATATTTTAATATAATTTCTTAAATACGCATACAATATATATATATTTTTAAAAAATTTCTGATTATTAATTTATACTATTATTAGGACTATATTTTACATTAGAGTTTCAAAAAATTATTAATTTATTATTTTATCGAATATTGTCATTTTTTACATTGGCTAGACTTGGGACCGGAGAATTTTATTAATTTATAGTGATTATTAATTTATAGAATATTAATTTATAGAGGTTCTTCTGTATCTTTATCACAAATCAACACAGGATTATTTCATATATAAGCTATCAAACTCAAGTAGATATTTCATCGTTTATTTACTATCATGATAGAGTTGGCGAAATCATCTTTTATATATATCACAAGGAAACACAAAGACACTGGTGGAACATTTTAACAAAGACCATCATCATTGACGTTTTACACATGTCACATTCACCCCATTGCAAGTTTTACATTAACAGCCGTCGCAAACGCAGCCCAACCCAAACATGGCTTTACCAGATTACTAGCGACTGGACTCAGCTCACTAAAAGCCTTGTAACACCCCCCTAATGCACCCAACTGACCAAACCACACAACTAGCATCGGCAACCCCGACCCCAACCGAAACATAACCGGATCCCAAACTAAACAAAGCATAAACTGCGCCATGTAAAGATACAGAGCGTTGGGCCTCCTGTGAAACCCACCATCGACCCACACGAGCCACGCTGCCAAGCCCATCAGGCCCCTCGACACCAGACCCGTCCCATGTAAAACCCACAGCGGTGGCACCCAAGAAGAGGTCCGAGCTCTGTTCCAGTAGCCATGGCTTGTCCCAAGAAAATACGTAGCGAAGAGCGTTACGAGCACAGGAGCCGCAACCGCAACGGTAAGGGATTTGAGACCGCGTGTAGCCATCGCTCTCTTTTGATCGCGTTTTCCTTTGCTGTTGTCGTCAGCGTTTTTCCTCTGTGTTTCAGCCATAGCCGTCGTTGCAGCATCTCTGTCTTCTCCTCCACGGTACCTTACATCCTGAGAATCCATTACAACGTATCCAAGAAAACAAGAAACTGAGATCAAGATTTAGATTAAGAAATGTTTTTTTGAGAGAGAAGAGCTTGGTCAAAAGAGATTAATCAGGAAACCAAGTTTATAAACAGTGGAAGGCTCTGCTGTTGAAGTGACACGTGGCGACAAAACTTGACAGAGATGTGTACACGTGGAATATTATTTATTGTTTTGTTTTGGATATGAACCGTCTCTCTATGAAAAAGTGTGGACACGTGCTTATTGTATGATCCTCTCTGATGCATACACGGTTCTTATCGCTTTAATATATTAAAAAACAATAAGCATTGGGCTTCCGACCGACTGAAAAAGTTAAGAAGCCCAATAGTCGTATTCAAATTGGCCCAAGAGTCCTTTTGGGATTACTCGTCTATTTCGCGGCATACAATTATTGTGATTGTACTGGTTTCGTGGCGGGCGAATCATCGGAATCATCACCGGCGAGTATGGAGACGGGCTTGAGAGCACCTCGTAGCCGTCGTCATGGGAGGGAGACTAATCGATCCGATCTATTCAAAAATCCTAAAATTCCATTCGCCTTCGCGCTTCTTCTCGCTGATGCAATCCTCGTTGGACTTATCATCGCCTTTGTTCCATGTAACTTCAAAATTTTCACATTTCTACTCTCGGAGTGTTTACTAGCCTTGTTCTTAAGCTACATTTTTGGAACAGATACGAAGATCGATTGGGATGCTTACATGTCACAGGTTTGTGTTCAAGTTCTTTATGATTATTAACTTGATTCTAGTATGTACAAGTCAATGGTCAAGTGGATTTGAGTGCAGGTTAGTGGGTTTCTTGGGGGAGAGAGAGACTATGGAAACTTGAAAGGTGATACAGGGCCATTGGTTTATCCGGCGGGTTTCCTCTATGTTTACTCTGCAGTGCAGAACTTAACTGGTGGTGAAGTATATCCAGCTCAGGTACTTTTAGTTGCCTCTCTTATGGTTGGATTTTGCACTCATAAACTATGGAGCTTGAGCTACGGCTGCATTTATTTTAATTATAGTCTTTTACATGTTGCAGATTCTTTTTGGTGTTCTCTACATTGTCAATCTGGCGATCGTCTTATTCATTTATGTGAAGACAGATGTGGTATGCATGACACCTTATTTCTTTGCATTAAGTATTATGAGCACCCTAGACTCTATCCATCATTGTCTTCTCTATTATGTCAACTTTGATGAGCAACTGCTTTTGGTCATTTATGATAGGAGAAGTACATATTCTGCCCATTATAGTGTTCAGAGTTGATATTTCTCCTTGTATCCTTACCTATAACAGGTTCCATGGTGGGCACTAAGTCTACTGTGTTTATCCAAGAGAATACATTCAATCTTTGTTCTCCGTCTCTTCAATGATTGTTTTGCCATGACTTTCCTACATGCCTCAATGGCTCTCTTTCTCCATCGTAAATGGCATCTCGGGATGATTTTTTTCAGGTAAGATTGTTGCTTTTGCTATCAATTTCCTTTCCTTCTCTCTCGTTGTGATTGACGAGTCTGCATAACCTTATTTATGCAGTGTCGCTGTTTCCATAAAGATGAATGTACTTTTGTATGCTCCACCTTTGTTACTAGTGCTACTGAAGGTATATATGTACGAGAAGGAGAATTATTTGGTGGATTTACTTTTACTAGCATTGATTCTTCTTATGCAAAGTTTAACTATTCACAGGCGATGAATATAATTGGAGTGGTATCTGCTTTAGCTGGTGCAGCTCTTGTTCAGGTTTCACTTTATCTCTTTGAACTCTTGTTATTCACCATTTTCAGGGTAGTATTTCTGCATGAATAACTGGGATTTTATTAACTGTCTATCTGATGTAAATAGGTGAGTTGCAGTATCGTGCGTATTTAAATTTGATAATGCAAGAAGTACCATTCAACTGGTCCATGAATGGTTATACAGATACTCGTGGGATTGCCCTTTCTGATAACATATCCGGTTTCGTACATAGCAAACGCCTTTGATCTTGGACGTGTTTTTATACACTTCTGGTACTGTTCCCTCCTTTCCCGCTAGATCTACTAAAAATGCTCATGGAATGTGTATATATCTTCTGAGCTCTAACTTTACTTTTGGCTCTCAACAGGTCTGTTAATTTCAAATTTGTCCCAGAAAGAGTATTTGTGTCCAAAGAATTTGCAATATGCTTGCTAATTGCTCACCTTTTCCTCCTTGCTGTGTTTGCTAATTATAAATGGTGCAAGTAAGTACAAACGAGTTTCTTAGACAAACACAAACTCATTTCTTATTAAGCAGCTACGTTTGTAGTACCATAGTTCATAAAGTAAGAGTTTAGCATCGGTTATAATGATCATGTTTGACATTCTTAGGCATGAAGGCGGGATTATAGGCTTTATGCGTTCCAGGCATTACTTCTTGTCGCTCCCGTCTAAATTCTCGCTCAGTGATTTCTCAACCTCACGGGTTCTTACTAGAAAACGTAAGCTTTTACTCCTTTTTAGCATATATTCGCCTATGTCCTTACTTAACAGGCATTCTACTTGATTCACAGATATTGTCACAACCATGTTTGTTGGGAATTTTATTGGCATTGTTTGCGCTCGCTCTCTGCACTATCAGTTCTACTCATGGTAAAAAAAACTAAATCTATTTGTTTTTTCTTTATTTCTCTTACATTTGTGGCCTAAAACCCCAAGGCTCAAATGATCTTAACAGGTACTTCTATTCGCTGCCTTACCTGCTATGGAGAACTCGGTTTCCCACCTGGCTCCGGTAAATCAGTCTCTGCATTCTTTAACCATAACCACAGTTTAAAAATCGTAAACCATAACCGGTTCTGTATTTTACTTTTCTTGACTGTGACAGCTTGATCTTGTTCCTCGGTATCGAGCTCTGTTGGAATGTGTATCCATCATCACCAGTCTCCTCGGGTTTGCTACTGTGTCTACACTTAATCATCCTATTGGGTCTCTGGTTTGCTCCTTCAGATAATCCTTACCAACTCAAAGAAGACCATATATCCCAAAAACAGAGAAAGCATAAATGAGGTGCTCTTTTTCTTCTTTGTTTTCAAGACTTAAATCAGAGATACGTTAAAGAGTTAAATAGTTAACTTATACATACATGCTGATCGTGGTGATTTATAAATTGATTGTTTTACTTTGTCTTTTTGATTTTTGTTTCCAGAAAACATGTGTTAATTATTTGTCTTTAAAGTAAACATTTTCTTGGGATAAAAAGTTACAATCAGTTAAAAAAAGTCACTGGCGTAATTTCTGAATAGAGGTTTTGGGTTTACACTAGGCTCCCGAGATATCTGATAGGTAATTTCATGCTATATATTTGGTTTGTTGAAGGTGTTATGTAACAAGTTGTCTGTGTGAGAGTTGAGATCGAAACAAATGATTTCACTTTTCTCAAAAGCTAAACTGTTGTCACAGTTGTTATTCGGAAGCAAAGAACTGATTTCGTAAGTTAGACAAGAACAATTTGTTTCCCAGTGGCATAGAGAATCTTCCTGTACTAAAAGATGAAGAAAGTATGGTATTTAATTTTGGTTAGCTTACAATGGTTATGCTCTAAACTGGGTTCTTAGCTTTTCCGTGATTTGAAGTTGCGTAGAATATGTGCTTCTTTGAGGAATAAACTGTTCTTGTAAGTGCAAAAATTTTCTTCAACAGATGGTAAGTTATGGATTAGACTTTTCATTGTTGTTTGTGTGATATCTTTCTTTTTGTCTTATTCTTTTAGTAAATTCTTCATCATTCAATAGTTAAGTTCTATGCTATATGATCAAGCTGAACCTAGAAGAAATGAATAAGAGACCATAGAATGATCCCCAAAGCTAATTATTCACCGAGGACTCGAAATTTCCAACGATATCACGAGTATATGAATCTTTGTTCTCCATTTAATTTTTTCTTGTTATATATTCAATGGTGTGTAACCAAGAAAATCTAAAGAATATTGAATATCACTATCCATGTTCACTTCACCATCAACACTTGTTTAGTTGTTAGAAAATAGTGCCTTCCGTGGTTCGAATTTTTGTTTCCAAATTGTTCTGTTTGTTATTACACATTGGAATGATCATCTGTGATAAGAAAAGATACCTTTTTTGATACAACAGCTGTTTCCTTAAGCTTTATAGTGAATTAGTACATGCAAACTTCTTGGTTTATTAGTCACTGTCTGTCCTTGTGTACTGTTTGATCATTGCCTAAAAAAAGTAAACAAGGAGTTGTTTTAACATTTATGGTCTCGTGATGTTTCTGGGATAAACTGCCTCTCAAACAGTTGGTTGGTGCTGGCAAATAAAGGCTTCACGCTGAAATAAGGAAGACGTGAGCTTATTTTCACAGGCCTTTACTTCGCCTTGTCTATCCATTTTTATCTCTTTAGCTTATTATTTGTTCCTTGCCATTAGTCATCTTCACGTATCTTTCTTTCTACTAATAATTACGATAAGATTCAGTGGTTACATTAGTCTTCATATATAAGGTATACAGTGTTTACTGTATCCATTGAATCTGATTTCTCTCTCTCTCTTTCATGAGAAGAAAAAAGGATATGTTTACTCTTGTCTCGAGAATGTTCATACTCACCTTTCATATTTGCCTTACATAAACAAGTTCTTCTTACATTTGATTACAGCTTGTCTGTTTTCTTTTTGTTGATTGTGGATTCCATTAACACGAAAATGCCAAGAAAAGTGAAGTTTTCTAGACTTTTAACAACTTGCACAGGAAGAATAAATTATGTCACTGATATAATCAAAAGTTTGATTGTGACATTAGGACAGCCATGAAGTTTCATGTGTTTAACTTCTCGAACTCATCTTAAACATGGTTTTCTACATTATGCTTTCTTGTAGTTTTATGGTGCACATATGAGTTTGATTGATTATGTGCCATCAATACTCAGCTTTAAGCAGGAAGATCTAGAGAGGGGACATATCCAGCTTGTGGATAAGGCTGTGAACCAATAGTGTATGAGTTTGAAGACTATTAGAGGGATCTCTTGTGTTTTTTTTTATGAGAATAGTGAGAAGTGAATCATTATGCATGGTTTACTCCCAAAAGGATTTAATAGTGCGATACATTATATGCTAAACTGAGTCATCGATATAATTGAGAGAGACCAAGTTCACCTTTTTGTATGCTTTGTTTGTCACTAACCTTTCTGCATATGGAAAAAGAATCCACCCCCAACAGTCTCCACAATGTCTGGTTAGAGTTGTTCCTCTTGAGGGACAGAGCAGCGTCAGCAATTGATTACTTAGTGGTGGACTTTAGACTAATTATCAGATGCGGCGAGCACCAAACGCATCTTGTTTTTAAAGCTTGCTGATCATGACAGTGGTTGATCATAATAAATTTGTGGTCCCTCTACTGAGATTTCTTGATAAAAAATGGATGGTTGAGATTGATACTCTGATTCTCATGCTGAAACAAAGAATCTTCATTTGCTGAGAACTGTTACTCCTCTTTGGTAGCTGTAACTGTAACATGACTTACCTTACTCATAACCATTAATTAAGATTCTCTTTTGAGCTGCTAATGACTAGGAAAGGTGTTATGCTGACACAAAGTCAACTTAATAACTTATATGCTAGATTTGGTTCATAGAGAAGCTATGTCTACGTAATATAGTTTTGTTAGTGCCTTTAAGTACATGTGTTTCTTATACGTATTGTCCTTGAAACCGAGCTTGCATAATTGATGATATCAGCACTTTTCTTTGCCTTTAACTGATATATTGTGAAGACAAAGTTAATATCCATTTCTGGGTATGTAAATATGGCTAAACCCACTATAAATACAGCTCCTTGCTTTGATTCCTGAGGCATTCAATACCTCTCTTCTTCTTCCAAGTTTTTTCTTTGGTTTAGCCTAAAAAATGGATGTGATGAAGTTTCATTACGACTATGAGGGTGACAATGCATTAAGAGAGCTCGAGAGGATCACCTCGAAAGCTGCTGAAGTTCAAGATGACATTTTACATGGGATCTTAGAGCGAAACAAGGACACACAATACTTGAGTAAGTACATGAAAGGCTCTAAGGATGTTCTGGAGTTTAAAAGATCTGTTCCAATCATCAAGTACAAAGATATCTACCCTTACATTCAGAGAATTGCTAATGGAGAAGAATCTTCTCTTATTACTGGTCATCCTATCACTGAAATATTATGCAGGTATGTTTATATCATAAGTTAGCTGTCTTAGTTTTCTCTTTGTGTTGAGTCCTGATATTCTTGCATTTTGCAGCTCAGGGACCTCTGCTGGAGAGCCAAAGCTCATGCCTACAATTCCTGAAGATCTTGATCGACGCACTTTTGTCTACAATCTTATTATGCCAATCGTGAACAAGTTAGTAAAAATCATCCTTTGATTACCTTTAATAATCAATCCTGTCATCTAGTCTAATCTCCTTGAATGCAAAGCTCTATTCTAAAATACATATTGTGTGCACATGAATCGGTACTTAATCAGTGAACATTAATGCCCTAAAAAAAAAAAGTGGCTGATCTCACATTCCATAAAAAGAACCACTAGGACTGTTCCTGTAGTTGTGGTGTCTCAAAAGCTGATCTATGTAAGTGGAAGGACATCACATCACATTCTTCAATGTTATCCATAGGAAACTTTTTCACAAAAGAAAACTTACCGATAAGCCTCTGTGAATCTGGTCACATGCATACAGGTACTGGCCGTGGTACCAATATATCATCATTGATATAGGTTTCTCGCTTAGGAAGAAATATAAGTTTGCTTTCTTTTTTGATTTTTGTTTTCTCTTGGCAATTAGTGGTATCATGTCATGTACTATAAAGTTTGCATCCATCATCTTTTATCCACACGCCATATTTTTTTTTTATGTGTCCCCACCAAAGATTCTTGAACAGCACTCACTAAACCTCAGGAATCTTTCATATCCATTAAGGTTTTTGTTTAGTTTTTACCATTACCTTCTTACTCTGTTTTTTAACCGTACATTTGATGTTTTACAGGTACTTGCCTGGACTTGACAAAGGCAAAGCGATGTATCTAAACTTCGTAAAGGCGGAAACATCAACTCCTTGTGGTTTACCAATCAGAGCTGTCCTCACTAGTTACTACAAGAGCAAACATTTCCAATGCAGACCTTATGATCCATTCAATGACTTAACCAGTCCTATCGAAACCATCCTTTGCGAAGACGGCAACCAAAGCATGTACTGTCAGTTACTAGCTGCTCTGATTCACCGACACAAAGTCATGCGTTTAGGAGCTGTCTTTGCTTCTGCGTTTCTTCGTGCAATCTCTTACCTCGAGAAAAAATGGAGCCAGCTTTGTGAAGACATCCGTACTGGTCATCTCAATCCCATGATCACTGATCAAGGATGCCAAATGGCTATGTCTTCTCTCTTAGCTTCACCAAATCCTGAGTTAGCCAACGAGATTGAAGAGATATGTGGACGCTCATCCTGGAAAGGGATTCTGTGTCAGCTTTGGCCTAGAGCAAAGTTCATTGAAGCAGTAGTGACTGGCTCCATGGCTCAATACATACCAGCACTTGAGTTCTTTAGCCAAAGCAAGATTCCGTTGGTTTGTCCAATGTATGCTTCCTCTGAGACTTACTTTGGTGTCAATGTGAAACCACTCTCAAAACCATCTGATGTTGTTTTCACACTCTTGCCTAATATGTGCTACTATGAGTTTATACCTCTTGGCAATAACGGGACTCTCTCGTTTGATCAAGACGACGATGAAGAAGTTTCTTGTGATAAAGTCGTCGATTTGGCCAATGTCAAACTTGGTCGATACTATGAATTGGTGGTCACAACTTTTGCAGGTAAAGAAAATTGGTGACATATTCTGTGGGTTTTATATAAGATTAATGCGCCAATTCTTGATTCTTGGAAACAGGATTGTCTCGTTACCGAATAGGGGATGTTCTACAAGTGGCTGGTTTCTACAACAGAGCTCCACAATTCCGGTTTATCTGCAGAAGAAATGTTGTTCTAAGCGTGGATTTAGACAAAACCAACGAAGAAGATCTTCACAGAAGCATCACATTAGCCAAGAAGAAGCTACAGGAATGTAACAAGAACGCATTCGTAGCTGAATACACGAGCTACGCAGACACATCGTCAGTGCCAGGTCACTACGTGCTCTTCTGGGAGATTCAAGGAATCGAACATGAAAATGATCAACAGGTGGAGGCAGAGGTGATGGAAGAGTGTTGCATTGCGGTGGAGGAAGAGCTTGATTACATTTACAGACAATGCAGGACGAAGGAGAGATCGATTGGAGCGTTAGAGATAAGAGTGGTGAAAGCAGGAACGTTTGAGAAGCTAATGGATTTGATCATAAGCCAAGGTGGTTCATTTAACCAATACAAGACACCCAGATGTGTTAAGTCCAACAGTGTAATGCTGAAGCTTTTGAACGCACATGTGAGTGGTTCCTTCTTTAGCCCTCGTGACCCGACTTGGGTTCCTTGAGCATCTAGTGAAGTCGAGCGTTTTAACTATTAGTACTAGACTATGTAATAAAAATCTTCGGATGGGATATCTGTAATGCTAGTTACAGTTGGGTGTGTTGTTTTATTATAAACTTGACTTTACATATGTTTGTTGGAAAAGAGGATTTTGGTTTTCTTTAGAGTGAAACTTTACGTTCCACTGATTAGCAAAAATCTAATGAAACATGTTTTTCTCGTTTAAAGCCAATCTTTCTTTACTTTTGTCAAATTTTACATTCCACTGAGGAACAAAACTTTAAGGTAGAGCATCCCACTACTACATGCTTTATTTTCTTTCTATAGATTTTAGAGTCATGCTTTATTTTCTTTCTTGCTTTCTACAAGACTAGAAGTTATATTTATGAATAAAGTTTCCAGACACTAGTGTGTAGTAACAAGTGGGTTGAAGCAAAATGTATCAGTCCGGGCTAGCTATTATACACAACACAAGCATGCCTTGGATCTGAACAGACCACAACTGGTAACAAAAACAGTAAAAATTACAAAGATGAGTGGGTAATTACATGACAAGGCATCCACTTGTTTCGTCTTCATACCCGTATGCATGATAAGCAGTTGGATCATTAGAGGACTCAAGCCCAACATCATAGGCCCAAGACAAGCATACAAGAAGCCCATA
>OVAF01000976.1:0-27939 GCA_900406245.1 Odontarrhena argentea
TTTAAAATTAAAATTTTAAAACTTTTTTGTTGAGCAGACTTTCGGGTACGTCTGCTACATTTGTATCTCAATCGGATTTGTCCCGAGACTAAACTCTTAAAATATTAATTATCTTTTCGAAATTTAATTTTATACAAACTTAAATCATCGGTTNAATTTTATACAAACTTAAATCATCGGTTCTAAGATGTTTTTAACTTTTATTTCATCAAAATATTTTTTACATAATTTTATAATTACAAACAAAACAATAAGTAGTTCAGCAGACGTTCGGGACAGTCTACCCAGCAGACATACTTTGTACCAGCAGACTCACCTGAGGTTAAAATCGTCATTATTGCTCCGTTTTTTTGTTTGTTCGCGAGGGTAGATTCAGACATTTTACCCCTCTGTGGGTCCAGCAAGGGTCTAGATTTGCAATAAAATCCAAATGGGGTATAGATTTACAATAAAAATCAAATTGTAGTCTATAAACAACAATTCCCACTACATTTTTTGTTACTATTCTTTCAAAACTACACTTTGAAGTAAAAAAATTTTAAATACCACTTATCATTCTTAAATCCTAAACCGTATCACTCAAATTCACTTTCATTTATAAAGTTTTAAACCCTAAAACCACCATTATAAACCCTAAAAATCAGTTTCACCCCTAAAACTTAAACCCTAGATATCCTAAGTTAGTTAAACCTTAGACCAACCCTACACCCTAAACCCTAAACCCTAAAATTTAACCCTAAATCTAAAATCCTAAACTCAATTAAAAAAGTTAAAAGAGTCTAAACACATAAATTTTAGAAAAGTGTAAAAGTGAAAGTGTAAAAATGAAAGATAGCCACTTTAAAAGTGTAAAACTTTTAAACCCTAAACTACCATTATAAACCCAAAAACACTATAAATCAAAGTGAATTTGAGTAATAGAGTTAGGATTTAAGAATGATAAGTGGTTTTTAAAACAATTTTCCTTCAAAGTGTAATTTTGAAAGAAATGAGTTAAAAAGTGTATTAGTGATATTTTCCATTTTATTATTTTAAATCTCATAAAAGATAATACTAGCATAACTGTCTATTAATACTATTTGAAGTATATAACACGAAGTTAGAACATGTTCCAAGAAATTGGTTTAGAGACGTTTCTTAACAATAATAATCAAATACTAGGAAACATATCAAAAATATATGTTTTAACTCCTTTCTTTCAACTTTACTCTTTTTAGTTATCATTCTTTCAAAAATACACTTTGAAGAAAAAAATGTTTTAAACACCCTTATCATTCTTCAACCCTAAACCCTAAGTCCTATCACCCATTCTCACTATTATTTATGATTTTTTAATGTTTGGAATGTTGGTTTTAAGGTTTCCAAACCCTAGAACCAACAATTTGAACCCTAAAAATATAGGTTTCACCCCTTAAAAACTAAACCCTAAAACCCCTAAATAAATTCAACCCTAAACCCTACACACAAACCCTAAAAGATGAACCCAAAAACAAATTAACAAACTGAAAAGAATCGAAACATATAAAATTTTAAAAGTGTAAAAGTGAAAGAGAGGGAGATAAAAAATGTATTACAGACAATTTCCCCTACAAATTAGTACTACATATAATATTATACACAAACTTAAGCAACACATTTAATATTCTATTAACTTTTAATTGTTTATTGTTTCTTTAAATCCTGTACCGAATGCTCTTGATCCCCAACCCTTATCACCCTTTAACCCTAAACCCTAAGTCCTATCACCCATTCTCACTATTATTTCTGATTTTTTAAGCTTTGGAATATTTGTTTTAGGGTTTCCAAACCCTAGAACCAACAATTTAAATCCTAAAAATATAGGTTTCACCCCCTAAAAACTAAACCCTAAAACCCCTAAATCAATTCAACCCTAAACCCTACACCCAAACTCTAAAAGATAAACCCAAAAACAAATTAACAAACTGAAAAGAATAAAAACATATAAAATTTTAAAAGTGTAAAAGTGAAAGAGAGGGAGATTTTTGGTGCTGTTCGTTTCTGCGTTTAGACGCTGCATCTGGATGCAATATCCAGATGTTGTTAGTTTGTGATCAATTATGAACCGCATCTGGATGCAAAAACTGAATGCAGAATCAATTGCATACAAAATAACTGGATGCAACTCAAACTTGAGTTTGGATGCAGTTACTATATCCAAACTGTCAAAAGACAAATATGCCCTTATTCAAAATATAATTAATCTCTTACATAAACAATTCTCTACAAAAATAAATAATGAAAATTTCAAATAAAAAAATTACACATTTAGGTTTAAATTACGGAAATACATTTTAATCTCAAAATTATAAAATAGTATTTTTTGATAAACCGCAAAATTTCATTTTCCTATCAAATCGCAAAATCTCGTTTTACCGCTATAACCGCCAAATTCCATTTTTTCGCCAAAATCATAAAATCTCATTTTTCACAAAAACCGCAAAATTCAATTTTCCCGCCAAAACCGGAAAATTCCATTTTCATGCCAAAACCGCAAAATTTAGTTTTCTGCCAAAACCAAAAAAATTCTATTTTCCCGCCAAAACCGTAAAATTCCGTTTTCCCGCCAAAACCGCAAAATTTTGTTTTCCCGCTAAAACCGCAAAATTCTGTTTTCCCGCCAAAACCTCCAAATTCCATTTTCCTTCCAAAACCGTAAAATTATGTTTTCCGCCAAAACCGCAAAATTTAATTTTCCCGTCAAAACCGCAAAATTTTGTTTTCCCGCCAAAACCGCAAAATTCCGTTTTCCCGCCAAAACCGTAAAATTATGTTTCCCGCCAAAACCCTAAAATTCGTTTTTCCACCAAAACCGTAAATTTTTGTTTTCCCGCCAAAACCGCAAAATTCCGTTTTTTCGCTAAAACCGCAAAATTTCGTTTTTCAGCAAATATCTCCAAATTCCAGTTTCCTTCCGAAATGGCAAAATTTCGTTTTCCACAAAAAATAAATATTTAGATGCATAGCATAGAAAATATGGTAATATAAAGACATGTCCTCTTTAGTCATTTTAATATGATGTGCATCCAGATGTTGATACAAACACAGAAACGAACAAAACTATATCCGGATACAATATCTGATTACAGAACCAAATACCAAAACGAACAACATCTGGATGTTGCATCCAAATACTGCATCTGGATGCAATATCTAGATGCAATATCCAGATATTGAAACGAACAGCACCTAATATGAATCTTCGAAAGTACAGTATTTAAGTGTATTACAGACAATTTCTCCTACAAATTAGTACTACATATAATATTATACACAAACTTAAGCAACACATTTAATATTCTATTAACTTTTAATTGTTTATTGTTTCTTTAAATCATGTACCGAATGCTCTTGAAACCCAAAATAAAATAATAAAAACAAGGAAATTAAAGTTGTTGGGGTTGTTTATTCCTTGAACACGATAAAAGAAAACATTTTTTTAATAAGACTTTTTTTTTAATAAGACTTTTTTTTCTATATATACGACGTCGAGCTCGACATCAAGAGTAATCAAAGATCTCAAACAAAGTAGAAGCAAACCATAGAGACTATCAAAAAGGTCCCATCTCTTCAAACGAAAAAATGTTACCTCATCTTGATCAAAAGGCTACGGCTGCTCTACGTCGAGGGCAAGAATGCACAAACCACCTCAAGACACTAATCGAGAGTGGCTCTATTCCACCGAAACCTCTAGTCGATACCATTCTCGACTCTTTCGCGCTCGCTTTGTCTTTTTTTACTACCCCTAGTCCTTTTCCTCCTCCTCCATCATACCATGAGTCTTCTTCTCGAAACATGGCAGATCTTGTACCCAAAAGATCACTAAAAAAGTACTAACACACAAAAAAAATCTCAAATAAACTCATCATTTGTTATATACCAATTGTACATGAACTTGATCATTTTTTTAACACAATTCTATAGAAAAAGAGAAGAAGGTTCGGAGCATTACAGAGACGATTGCCAATCTCCACTTGCCAACGACGGATTCTGTTGGAGAAAATATGGACATAAGAAAATCAAAACCTCTATGCACAAAAGGTTAGTACTTAATTAGTAACTCCCAAGAAAATTACAAAAGCAGAGTAAAAGCTCTTTTTGTGTGTGTGGCGATGATTAAACTGCTAATATACAGAAGCTACTATCGATGCGCTTATGCGAAGGACAAAAATTGCAGCACTACTAAACGGGTGCAGCAAATCCAAGAGAATCCTTCGGTTTATAGAACCACTTATGTGGGACAACACGTGTGCCAAGCTCATGTCTATACAAATAATCCTAATGAAGCTACTATAGATGGTTCCACTATGATTCAGTTCAATAACCGTGACCAAGCCATGTCCGACTTGGTTCTCCCACAACTCGTATCAGTTGATGAACAAGAACCTGTCGAAGGCCCAAACCACAACATCGATCAAGAATTTGATATTGATGAATTTTTCATGGATGATGAGCGCTTGTGGGAGGCATATGAGTTTCCTCTGTTTTCTCCAGGAGATTTCATATCCTTGGATGATCTTTCTCCTATTGATTACAATACTTTTCAAGACTGATCAAGACCTTCAACAAGCCTTTCATCACAACATGGTGAAGATTAGTTCTTTCTTTGGTCTTATTATCTCAAACCAGCATCGGATTTTAACTCGCATATCCTGTGTTTTGTTTAGCCAATAAAATTCATAATTTGCTTCAGATTTACTAGTTTTTAAATGTACGATCGATGAAGTTCACGAATGTAAGTTTGTGTGTGTTTAATTATTGGGAAATTATCATATTAAACCTTGAACTTTCCACATTTTACCAACTTAAGCCTCCAACTTATTGCCTTCCATAACAAACCTTCAGCTTAATTGTTTTCAAACGGTGTTAGATGTATTATTATTAAGTTCATATTATATTATTGGGAATTCGGCCAAAAAAATCATGTACTTTCCCAAACTTGCAAAAAAAAAACTCCAAACTCTAAACTGACCGTAAAAAACACCAAACTTTCATTGACTTTTCTGTTTAATATCAATCTTATAGTTGACTGACCGATTCAGCACACCGTTAGATTTTCTAAAAGAAAAATGTAACCCCGTTACACGGACGTCAACAGTGCTCGGTTAAGCTAAAAGACGTCGTGGTGAGAGTTTCATCAATCCTATAAGAAACTCAAAACGACTTCGTATTGAAAAAATTAAATACTTAAAAAGTTGTCTCCACCACCAGTAGAACTCGGGACTTAGGGGACGTATCATGGGTTCATTGCCACTGGGATATAGTGACACTTTATATCACTTAAGTCCCGAGTTCGACTGGTGGTGGAAACAACTTTTTTAAGTATTTAATTTTTTCAATACGACGTCGTTTTGAGTTTCTTATAGGATTGATGAAACTCTCAACAGGACGTCGTTTAGCATAACCGAGCACTGTTGACGTCCGTGTAACGGGGTTACATTTTTCAGTTAGAAAATCTAACGGTGTGCTGAATCGGTCAGTCAACTATAAGATTGATATTAAACAGAAAAATCAATGAAAGTTTGGTGTTTTTTACGGTCAGTTTAGAGTTTGAGTTTTTTTTCTCAAGTTTGGAAATATACAGGTTTTTTTGGTCGAATTCCCTTTTATTATTATATTAAAAAATTATATTATTTAACAAAAGACTCTAAAAAGTCAAAATCTAAAAAATGAAGGAAATATTTTAGAAAAAATATTGTAGATAAAAATTAAATTTTAGAATTTACTTATATTTAAGAGAAAATTTTATATTTCAAAATTTCTAAATAAACCAAAAAAAAAAATCAAAATAATATTATTTTGAAAAAACCGAAATTTTTTCAAAAGTCTTGAGTTTAAGTAAAAAAATAAAAAAATGAATATATTTTTTAAAAATATTTCACCCCTAAAGCATAAGTAATTTTTAACATTTTAACACCTCCTTCTCACATCTGTCCTAAACACTAACGTGTCATCACCATATTTTTTCCAATTTTTTTTTATTTTTTTTTTCATTTTCTTAATTTTCATTTTCTAACAATTCCTTATTTTTCTCCTTATTTTTAGCAAGTCTGGTTTTGCAGAGATAAATAATAATGAGACTTTTATTAAATTAAAGCAGTGTTTTTATATAACGGTCGAGCCTTTCTCTTACCCCACTCCTCCACTTCTTCTATTTATCAGATGTAAACTGTCGAAGAAAATGATAAGAGGAATTCGTCGATTTATTTCTTTATTACCCTTCTCAGGTCCCGATTGGTAAATGACTTTTTTGTGACTGTTACTGTAAGAACTTTTTTTGCTTAATTAACTGTGACTTTTTCTTAAATAAATTGGACTGTGACTTTTAGAAAAAATTAAAAGCCACAAAAGTTGGCTTTTTAAAAAAAGAGGAGTGTAGAGTTAAAAAAAAAAAAACTTTGATTGTGAGAGATTTTAGAAACTGTGAGTGATTTTAGGAGCTGTCAGAATTTACAGGACAGCAAAAGCCTGATTGGAACAATTTTCACTTTTAAATTTTTTTTAATTTATAAAGTCTTTACGGTTTAAAAAGTCAATGTTATCAATCTTGGGGAAATTCCATAAAAAACCTGAACTTTATTCCGATTTCCAGTTTAATTCCCAACTTTTTTACTACCCAATATCCTACTCCAACTATTTTATTTGCCCATTTTAATTCCCGAATTCTTCACCAGTGCCAATTTTACAACCCATCGTTAACTTAAGTTAACGTCTCTGTTAACAGAGTTAAAACGAAATTAATTTATCGTTTATTGTCTAACTATGGTTAAGCTTCCTCAGATGATAAAATGACCACAATATGTTGCAAAAGCCCCAAATTCGAAAACCTTAAAATCCCTAATTTTCGAACCACAATTTTCGAACCCAAGCTGTGAAAGATGAGTCGAAGCCTAAATGCGGGTAGTGAGTCGAACTCAAGCAGTGGAGTGATGATTGGTGAAGTCAAGTGTCAGTGTGGTAAGGCTTCGGTGGTTAAGAAATCGTGGACAGATGATAATCCAGGGAGAAGGTTCTATGGCTGTGGAGGCACGAAACCGCGTTGCAACTTCTTCCGCTGGTTCGATACTGGGAAACCTCACAGTTGGCAAAAAGTTGCGTTGTTGGATGCTCGTGATGTGATTCGTGAGCAATGGGATGAGTTGAGAAGGCTAAGAGGTTTGGTGTGTGAACCTGGAAGTCAAGGTATCGAAGTGGAATCAAGAGTAGAGGGTAATGTGGTTTGGTCTGAATTGGAATCAGAGAACTTGAAGTTGAAACAAGAACTTCAAGCTTCAAATGAAAAATAGAAGCTCCTGAGACAATTTGTGATCATCTCATGGGTGGGTTTTGTTGGTGTTACTGCTGTAATTGTCCATGCTTTGAAGTAAGGTTAGCTTTGAAAGTGTTGAATGGTTTGTGATGTTCCTGTTGTTGTTTGAACTAATAATATTGGCTTTGTGTGTTGTTCTTTTAAGGGTTCTTTTAATGTTGTGTCTTTGTGGTTGTTTTGCTGTCTTTGTTTTGTTGTATTTTGTTGTTGTCTTGGTAAGACTTTGAATGAGATGACATTGTGTTATTGTGATGAAGAAATGAGCATTCAGAACCAAAAAGCACTAGTAAAACCACCAAAGTGTACCATGTATCAAAATCGAAATACATCCAAACAAGCATAAGCAACCAAACTCTAATGTGTTGCTTAATGATTTTACCACCAAATGTACCAAAATACAATCAAACTCTGATCTGATACCATCACTCAAATCTCTCCTCCCCTATGCCCTCTTCCCATCTGCCTTCTTCCCATCTGAGGAACTTCTCTTGATCTAGAGCCAAAGACTTCAAAAACCCTGTCAGAGTAAGGGCACATGTAAACTTCCTGACGTCTAGGGACTGTCACCTTCTTCCTGGCTTGGGCTCTTCCAGGTGGACGACCTCTTCGACCTCTTCCTCTTCCTCTTCCAGTGACTGCAGTGGAAGATTGTGACAGAGATCGTTGAGGGGCAGAAGAAGATGCTGCAGCAATGGAAGACTGTGACTAATTTTGTTGTGATGTAGTAGCTGGTTGAGTCTGATTGACCCTAGGCCTAGGTGTTGGAGTGACTGTAGAAGTTTTGCGACTTCTTGGTTGGTGTGTGTTGGTGCCATCCTAAAATGTAAAACAGCCAAACACCCCAAGAAATTAACAGAAAACAATGTTACTCAATCCTAGCTTGCATAAACTGATGACAGAGGGAAAATATGATACTCACATTTACTTTGGGAGGTCTTCCTCTTTTGCGTGTTGGTCATTGGACCACATAAGCTGCACTTTTACATGTTAGCTTGTTGTGTCCTTCTCCTCTACAGTTGCTACAAGTCATAACCCTCCCACCTCTGCTCACATTGTTCGGTTTAGTAGGAGACTCTTGTGCAGGCTTGAGTCTATTTTTTTTGGGCCTCCCTGGCATCTTTCTAAAACCTGGAACTCCAATAGGACCTTTACCAGTCCTCTCCCAATACAATTCTCCATTAACTGGTCTGATATTCTCCTTGTAGTTAGCAATCCACACACTAATCTTGTAACAGTTGTCAACATGGCTGCCATAAAACAGAAAACAATGTTACATATATTTACTATAAGAGAATAAGAAAAAAGTAAGTTGAACATCTTAATTGCTTCTAGCATGTTGATCAGAGGCAACTCTCGAACACCCTTGATAGTCCTGTTGAAGCGTTCTGATAATCTATTGCATACATTAACTGACCTTGGGTTGGTTGATTGAAAAGCTAAACACCAAGTTTTTGGTTCCTGAGCCAGCAAAGCAGCATGAGCTTCTGAGTCATACTCCATAAACTCTGCCATGTTTAAGTTGTACTCTGCCATTGTCTTGCTGTAAGCCACATTCCAGAAATAAGGCTTGTACTCCACATCCCCAAACTTCTTCTTCCAGTTACCATACACATGTTTTGAACAGTTCCTGTGTTCAGCATTTGGAAAAATAGTTGCTACAACATTCTGTAAACCCTGTTTTATGAGAAATAACACAGAAATGTATTATGTCATGTTGGTCACTAACAATTAATAAGCACTAGAGGCATACAAACTTAGTATCATACCTTTTGCTTGTCAGATATGAAGGTATACCCATCTCCAAGACCTATTGCTAAGTCTTCTCTCAACTTCTGCAAGAACCATTTCCATGTTTCTGTTTTCTCAATTCTGACTACAGCCCAGGCAATAGGGTAAATCCTATTCTCTGCATCTCTCCTTACTGCTGCTAATATCTCACCCTTCAGTTCCCACTTCAAGAAAGCCCCATCTAAGCCTATCAAAGGCCTACAGTTCTGCTTCCACATTCTTCTGATGGGTTCAAAGAAAATATAGAAGCTATCAAACACATTTCTTTCTCCTCTTTGCACTGTCACAATCTCTGTGGTAATGTCCTTGTTTGACCTGTTCAACTCTGCTTCGTAATCCCATAGTTTGGCAAACTGTTGCTTCTGAGTCTCTAAAAGCAGATCCAAGGCAATCCTTCTTGCCTTTCTGCATTTGTAGATGGATACAGAGATCTTGTAGTTGTGCATTAAGTCATCCCCTATGTCAGTGCTTCTTCTCTGGACGTCTTCTAGCTTCTTCTTTAAATAACCTTGCAATGGTTGATTGCTTCAACATTCTAGCTCTTCCAATGGGCAAATGATTGTGCTCATCCACAAACACCTTCACCATCCACTTCCTCATAGATTTCTCCACAGAACAGTTTATCCTCCATTTGTAGCCTTCATGTGTGCATATAGCAGTATGTGCCCAACCTTGCCACTTGTTCAACTTAATATCATACTGAGTCTTCAACACATATCTCAAAAGCTGATCTTTAAACTCATCCACATTGCTGAAAGTTTGCATCAACCAGAGGTATGGAGGGTTATCATACTCGGCCTTGGTTTTTGCTTTTAACTTCCTTCCATAATTATCTTTTCTCTGCCAATTTGCCCACTCTTCATTAGTGTCTTCTGGTGAATCTGGATACTCACCATCAAGAGGTGGTGCATCAAGCTCAACCTCACTATCATAACCTGCTTCTTCAACTTGTGCCTTTTTCTGATGACCAACTCCATCAGTTGGTTTCTGTCTTCGAGCTTCTGGAATAAACTCCGCAAATCTTGGATCATCGGCACCATCTTCACCTAATATTTGAACATCTTCCTGTACAATCTCTTCTTACCCTCCAATCTCTTCTTCCTCTCTATTATGTTCTTCCCCAACTACTTCATCACTGTCTTCTTCACTACTATCACAGTTATCTTCAGCCTCTCCACCACTCAGCTCCATTTCATCTCCCTCTTTGTCATTTTCTTCTTCAATATCATCAGCCTTCTCACTATCATCTTCATCCACAATCTTCTCAAAAGCATCCTCACCACCTAAGATGCCCATATTTTCACCAGCCTCCTCACAAGCACCTCCTACAGATGTAGTATGGCCAACATAAATGTAAACCTCCCCAACAGCCTGTGCTTCTGAGCACATCTTCATCAACTCTTTGTCCTTGTCTTCAAAAACACACCTCTCCATCGAAATCTCTTGGTGTGGCAGTCTATACCACAGTCTCTCCACATCATTACTCTTCGTCAGATCACTCTTGAAGTCCTCAAACACTGAGAATGTTATGTTATCAGGGTCAACATTCATAGTAGGTGCAGCTGATCCACCCTTATAGTACACATTCTCCCCTACAGTGACCATGACACCTCCATAATAAATGGTTATCTTCATATCATCCTCATCACTACACGGGAATGAGAAATTGTACAAATCAGTACAAGAAAAAGAATAGACAAAGTAATTCAGACAACAAAAATCACGACACAACACACATTCAAGCCAAAATCAACACACATTCGAACATACTACTATCGTGTATGAAGACACACCAAATCACAACTTCAATATCGACGGAAAAGGAGAATAACACAGACACGAACCATAATAACCACGAAAAAATTCCAGAAACAACAATGAATCGATTAAAATTTTAATCGACGAAATCCAAAAAATCGGTGAAATACGACTCGTACCTCATACTGAATGATGATTTTGAGGCTCTTCACACGTTAATCGATCAACCTTCACTCTCTCTCTCTCAGAAATCGACTCGATTCAGGTTTCGAAAAACTTAGGGTTCTTGATGAATTTGGGGATTTCTCTCGCGAATTTGGGGATTTTTTTTCTTTTGTTTTGTTTCTATTTAGACATTTTGACGAGATTCAGTTCATTAAGTTTATCGGGTCGGGTATAGGTGAATCAGGTTGTAATTGGGTCACAATTGGGTCGGTTCGATTGAATTTTGGTTTGATTCTGGTTATTAGTCGGCTCAACTGAGGTAAGATAAACTACACTATGGTTAGATTATAACCATGGTCAATTTCATAACGGAATATGAACGCCGTTCACATCTCCGGTAATGTCCGTTTCGTACATGATGTAAACCGGGTATACGGTTAAGAGTTCAGGAATTAAAATGAGCAAATAAAATAGTTGGAGTAGGATATTAGGTAGTAAAAAAGTTCGGGAATTAAACTGGAAATCGAAATAAAATTCAGGGTTTTTTATGGAATTTTCTATCTCACCATCATCTACACTGTCGAGTGATAACGAAGATTTACTCCCTCAAACTATCCAATGATTTTTCTCCACCGAATCTGAGAAAGGCTATGGTAAAAAGACCGGTGGTGAGCAAAATGATTCTGCCATTGTTCCAACCGTAGACAATGGCGTGAAGAAGAGAATAGAAGCGTCTCCAGATTCAATCATCGGCGGAGAGTTTTCACGGCGGAAGTGGGTGCGCTTTCAGGGTAAATATCGTGAAACCTTTCTTCGTTTTTTCTTTTGATTCGATTCGTTTTGGTTCTAGATTCGTCAAATCTGACTGTGTTTTTGTGATTTGTGGTGTTTCCATGTTGCAGTTTCACCAGTACCAGATTGTGGGAACAGGGTCTTCCAACAGAGAAGGGGTTACATCCTAAGATTTACAGGCTTTGGGCCATGAACGAGGTTCGTGCCATGTCCAAGTTCCGGTTAGTGATTTTTTCATCTAAGTTTTGTTTGTAATTATTGGAAGAATTAGGATTTGAATCTATGTTTGAAGAATTGTGTATTGATGTGTTTTGTGATTTAGGTACTTCATGAGAACTTGAAGAAGGTTAAGAAGAGCAATGGTCAGATGACTGCCATCAACTAGGTACTTGTTTTATTCTATTCTCATCGATTAGAACTTTAGATCTCGTAGCAGAAGCATGGAACGTTTTAGCTTGACGATCAATAATGTAATGTCTTTTACACCAGAGTTTAGAGGACATTGTTTGGTTTCAATCGATTGATCATTTGACTATATTTACACACTAGATAGTGCAGTGTCAAGAAAATCATATAACTAACTCTAGGTTTGATCATGTGTTGTTGGGCAGTGATCTAGCAGATTCCCTTTTAGATTATTATGTTTTTGTTTCTGCTCCTCACTCGTTCTTAGTATCGCTAATGAGTTGCTTAGTGATCAATTTGTTAGTTTTTGAGTGATACTCCATTTAGTAATGAAGTCATAGTCTCTCCTTTGTTTGTTTATTTCTGCTATGTTTCAATAATATACTATGTTTCTGTGCTAACATGGTTTTCTTTTTTTCGTAAATCAAGTTTGTAAATGATGTTCATGGGTTCATTAGCATTTGACGCATCTCTACTCTTTTGATCGTTCCTTTTCCTTTTGCTTATTCTTACACAACCAATTGTTATTACAGATCTTTGAGAAGAACCCGACAACCATCAAGAGCTTCAGAATCTGGCTAAGGTACCAGAGCCGTACAGGTTACCACAACATGTACAAGGAGTACCGTGACACGACTTTGAACGGAGCAGTGGACCGGATGGCCTCAAGTCAGCCACAGTCCCAGCCAAGGTCTGCAAGAGAGAGAGCACGAAGCAGTTTCACAACAGTAAGATCAAGTTCCCTTTGGTCTTCAAGAAAGTTAGACCTCCCACCAGAAAGCTCAAGACCACATAAGGTAATATAGCTTTCTCTATCAGAAAGCCTCCTAGACAAACTTGTTTATGTAATAGCTTTCTCTATCAAAACTTAAGGTAATCTCTTTGAGAGATTCAAAAGTTTGCTGTTTTCATTCTTTTATTTTGGGTGTAGAATCTTTTAAGTATTATTATTATGATGATGCAATATTTTGTTTTGGATGCTGGAAATTCTTATTTATCTTTATTAGTTTGCACTCGTGAGACTTTGAAATTTTCCGAATTATGTGCTCATTTAAATACATAAATTGCTCTTACATCTTGAAACATCGTATTTAATTTCAACTTATACTTATTAGAAAGGATATAAAGTTAATATTAATAATTATAACCTCAAATACGAGTATACTTGTGTTCATTCCATAAGCTGAACGAATATTTATTTTGAGAAAAATTTGAGTAAAGTGATATACTACTATATAGAAAACATATATTAGGAATTCGGTTACATAATAATCATGAAATACAACACTAAATTGATTTTTAGAACTTGACATTTTGTTCTTTTCTAAATACTCAACACTAAACTTGAATCCATAATAATCATGGTTAATACGAGTAAACTTGTGTTCATTCCATACCGTTTTATTTGATACTGTGACAAGCAGTCATGCAAAAAATACATGCATTGATCATTCTACGGTTTTTATTTTTTTTATTTTTTAGGTTATTTGGAAACATTATCTACTCTTTCTTAAATTACCCAAAAAATTATTCCATGTAAAATACAAATTTTAAATAATTGTTTAAGTTTTTCAGTGTTTGTGCTACAATGGGTCTGAGATTTATGGTTATTTTTTTGTTATATTTGGAATTTATCCCCAAATTTTGTATATTTTAACTAATTTCCCTAAAAAATAAAGTGAATCAGAATTAATTTAAGGAAATACTAAGAATTTGACCAAAATAAGGATTTAGAAAACAGTAGAAATATATTTTCTTCAGTCCACTAAATACTTGTATGTAAGTTTCGAAATTTATTCTCCTCTGTACTTAACCATAAAAGCTTCAGATAGCTACATCAAGCTATTTGTACGTCGACGATTTAAAATTTATGTTTGAAGTCTTTTATTTATTAGTTTGTAATGCATAATTAAGACTCATAACAACTTATGAATTTATTTTTGTTAGATTTTATCCTTTATTTATTACGTTAAAACATTATATTTCTTTGTTATTAATTTTAATTTCTTATTTTTTGGCCGTACTATTAATTTAATAGAAAAAGAGTATTTAACGGAGAACGGGTTACAAACGAAAATTTAAACTGGGCTAAAGGCTTATTACCTACACAACACATGATCACAAATATAAGTAACACTTGTACTTAATTATGAATTATGAACAAATTATGTTTACACTATCAAATTTACATTTAAATTTCAGTTTTACTTAAATGTAATTATATTTCACTAACAAAATATAACCCAGTAAAAGAAATTCCAACTAAAAAGAATACACTACAAGTAAGAAACATAAAAATGCACATAATGATCAAATATACAATGAAGAAAACACATTCTCATAATATAATACTAAACACAACACTGTCTACCCGTGCATGCGCACGTGTCAAAATCCTAGTCAGTTATATTTCAGATTCAAAATTTAATTTGTTTGTTTCCAAAAAATTTTATACCTTGTATTTATTTAAAAAATATTGTAGAAATATTAATTTTAATTTCTTAGATTATAAAGTATGAATTTAAAAGTTAATTCGAATTGACATTTAATTTAATTTATTTAAAATTAGAATGCGTTTGTAAATTTAATATTCTTTTGAAGTTTTAGAATTTTTAGAATTTTTGAAAGGGAAATCAGGAAAAATAAATCATCGTATCATTATCATCATGTTAACATCCTCATACCAAAATCGATCATTCTTTCTTTATACTACTACCATCAAAATAATCATCATCGTCGTCAGACCATCACCATCAGTGTCGATTCATAATTTTTTGTGGCCTAAAACATATTTAAAAATATGTGGTTTTTTTTTAAAGGTAGCTTTTTTTTTTTTTTCATCTGATATTATTAAAAAGCAGCAAAGCTAGCTACAACTTACAAGAACTGATACAAAGCCTAAAATTCCAAACTACAAAAGCTCAGGAACTCAGGAAGCTAAGCCCACATATTTCGACAAAGAGAGCTCGAAATCTCAGGAGTCTAAAGACCGAATACACGGTGGTCAAGAGGAAAATACAACATAAAACCGTAAGGAAACAACATACCCAAACAATGAGAAGCAAGACCAGCAACAATTTATCACTGACAATTGACCCACACCACACATCTTTCAAACTTGCCGAGAACCTTGGACAAGAAACCGAGGACGCAATCCAACCGGTAACGAAACCTCCCATTGCGAATGATTCTACCTCCCAAATAAAAGCACAACTTCATAACTCGACAAGGCACTCCACCAGAAAAAATGAAGCTATCCTCCGAATGCGGCGAAGTCTAGAACAAGACTTTGAACGCCTAGATAGAAGCCTAGACCAAACTTCAGAATCGAACAATTCTGAAACGTAGAGACAAGGAGCGAGTAACAAATCTTACCAGCAAGGGCCAAACTCACAAGAATGAGAAGGCAAATAACGAAGCTGGACAGATTCCAGGGAAGCCCAAGCAAGAAGAAAAGATGGTGGCGAGACAAAGGACAGCAAAAAACGGAAAGCTAGACTTGATCCAAGAAGGGCGGAGGAACCATCGGATGAAGATAAGCCAGATGTGAGTAGAAAAAGAAGGAGAAGCACAAACAAGGGGCACCAAAAGGAGATCTAGATCTAGATCCAAAACAAAGGTGAGAGTGGAAGAGATTTCTTACATAAATACTTTGAACCCGAAGCCTGAAAAGGCCGGAGAAACCAACATCACCACCGCAAGAGATGGGAAGAGATCTGTACCCCAAGACGAATGAGCTAAACCAAACCTTTCTCCACACCAAAGAAGAAAAGACAAAGAGAAAATGAAGGGAAGATGGGATTCCGGCGGTGGCCGAGAGGGCAAGCCTCCGCCGGAATCAAAACGGAGGGAAGAGAGGAGGACGGCGGCGAATTTTGGTCGAGGGAGAAAATTAGGTCGGCGAGGGCATGCGATTGAAGAAGCTTAGACTTTTTAAAGGTAGCTTTAAAATAACATAAAAAATACTTAAAATATGTAGTTGATGAAACAATATAAAAATAGTTAAAACAATATATATATATATATATATATATATATATATATATATNATATATATATATATATATATATATGTTTTAAGTATAAATATATTTGATAACAAATTTTGTTTAGCTATTTTGAAAAGAAACTAAAATTGCCATAGAGGTAAAGAGAAACAAATAAGTGAAGGAAAAGTGTTGTTTGGGTTTGACTAAACACACACGGGCTATTAATGGGCTAAACGAAATTGTCAAGGCAAAGAAAAACAAAGTGATCTTGGCCAATTCATTACAACATAATATCTACAAGACATGAGGAAGTGGGAGAAGGTAAGAAGTGACATAAAAGTCTTATGGACAAGTGAGAAGTATAGTATAGTTTTTCCTTGAAGCTTACTCCTTCCTCATTTTGTGGCATTGTTCATTGTTGTTCATCTTGTGCAAAATCTCTGTAAACATCAAAGCAACATCACAAGTTAGTGGCGTGTGCAATCTCTTTGATATAGTGAAGCTTGGAAGCAAGAGTTCTCCCCCAAGACGGTTATCAAACCGTGTGTTGTGTCTTTATCAAGCAAGTTACTTATAAGTTTTTCTTCAACAAGTGGTACTAGAGATCCAGGCTTGGTGCAAGGTTACTAAAGAGGTTCATATCTGAAGGTTACTAGAGGGTTGTCACGATTAGTAACACTCGGGTCGAGGTGGATAGGTTTGATGGAACATGTGACTTCTCCCTATGGAAGGCCAGATTTTTGGCTCACTTTGGTTTCCTAGGGCTGAAGAAGATCTTGAATGATGAGCAGCTGCTAAAAGACCCACCTGCTAAAGAAGGCGAAGCTGGTGTAGCAGCTGAAAAAGACTCTCAAACAGCCACAAGCGAAGGTCCTGAGTTGTCTCCAAGTATTAATCCTGAAAAGTTTCAAAAATCAGAAAAAGCAAAAGTTCTTATAGTACTGAATGTGGGAAATCAAGTACTAAGGAAGATCACACACTGTGAAACAGCAGAATCCATGTGGTCTACTCTAAACATGCTACACATGGAGACTTCTTTGCCTAACCGCAATTACTTACAACGAAGTTATATACCTTTAAGATGACATATTCTAAGAGGATAGATGAGAATGTGGATGACTTCCTTAAGCTGGTTGCGGATCTGAACAACGTAGGAGTGGAAGTGACAGAAGAGGTTCAAGCAATCCGATTGTTAAGCTCACTATCTGAGAGGTATGATCAACTCAAAGAGACTCTGAAGTATGGTAGAGATATCTTGAAGTCAAATAAAGTCATAGGGGCTGCAAAATCAAAGGGAAGAGGTGGTGTTGGTCAAAATGTGGAGTTTGATGCTTGGGTTTGACTAAACACACACATGGGCCATTAATGGGCTAAACGAAATTGTCAAGGCAAAGAAGAACAAAGTGATATGGGCCCATTCATTACAACCAGGGGCGGATCCAACTTCCTTTTCTAAAAGATGCAAAAAAATGCTTAATAGAGTTTCGAACCCTACACCTTGAAGTTTATAGGGTGCACTCCTCACCACTTTCCTACTTTTAAAGATATTGTTCCTATAGAAACATAATATTTTAAACTTCCATGCGGTGCAGTTGCACCACACTTGTTAGGTGTGGATCCGCCCCTGGACAAGCAAGAACTATGGTGTTTTCTTGAAGCTTACTCCTTCCTCTTTTGTGGCATCTCTCATTTTGCGCAAAATCTCTGTAAACATCAAAGCAACATCACAAGTTAGTGGTGTGTGTAATCTCTTTGATATAGTGAAAGCTTGGGAGCAAGAGTTCTTCCCCGAGACGTAGCGGTTAGAGGCTGTGAACTCGGCTATCAAACCATGTGTTGCTTCTTTAGCAAGTAAGTTACTTACAAACTTCAACAAAAAGAAAAGAAGAAGAATAAAGAAAGGTAAAGAAAAAACAAATAAGAATTAAAAAAAACAAAAATTTCCATAAAGGAAGAGAGAAATAAGTGAAGGAAAAGAAAAAAAAAAAAAAAGAGTTAAGAAAGGAAAAACGTACATCATGTTTTTGTAGTAATCTTTTATTGTATTCATCTTCTTCTTCTTTTGGTGGTTTGAAACAATCGAATAACGGCATTCGTAGTAACTTTCTTCTGCGAACTCATGATCATAGTTTTCCATCTTACAAAGGTGATTTCCTGAGAAAGATGAGAGAAATGCGTTAAACAAAAAATTTGAAATATGCAAATGAAATTTTATTTTTATTTTTATTTTCTAGATTTTTATGATTGAAAATGCGAACTGAAATTGAAAACCTAAATGCAAAGGAAAATAAAGCTTAGTCTAGTTTCTTCTCGTGATGCTAGTTGTGCGCAAATGCTCCCCGACAACGGCGCCAGAAAACTTGATGAGGGTAATGTGTTCACCCTAGAACTCCTACAAACGCACATGTTCGCAGTAGTACGTAAGGTTATCGATCTCACAAAGAGCATTGGCACGCAGTAAGAACTTTGAGATTTCACGAGCTAAGCAAGCAAGAATCTCGGATGAGATGTTGGTCTGGTTTGATCGGATGTTGAAGACGTTCGATCGAATCAGGTAATCTATGAATCTGAAAATCAAAAGGAAATGAAACGGTTTATTAATCAGTAATAAAAGCGTTAGGGCATTCAGGAATCATCAGAGATCATGGTTTAAACTATTTAGGTTAGGTAAATCAATGCAATCTTCTAAAATCAGCTTACGAACTCAAAAGCACGAAACACTAGCCGTCCTTTGTCGGGCATCGACCAGTTCAGAATCATGCAAAATCACAGGTTAATAATATAAAACTTTGGCCCTGATTGTCTACTACATTCTGGTCATTAAACACAAGAAGTTGATTGTTCCCCCGAGCGTAGTGGCTTGGAGCTTTCTAAATCAGTTATAAGGTTAAACGTACTCTAATGGTTTCTAAGCCGTAGTTCAATCCTATATATGAATTGAGTACCGAAAAGAAAGAAAGTGATAACTAGTCATGCAATGTTTCCTAATTCCTATTTGTCAAACCATGATTCCCTGTGAATTCCCTAAACCCTAACAAGAGATCTACTCAGACATTAATCATATAGGATTATAATCATATAAATCCAAATAAGAGGGTTCAAGAAACTTCTCCAAAACGATGTGGGTGAGACTTTCTCCCTTTTACAAAAATGTCTTTAATAGAAACTCAAAGGAGAAGAAGAAAAAAGAGATTGAAAAAAGCTCGTAAGCTGGTTCGCCTGGAAGCCTTTAGGTGTTGAAAGCAAAGTGCTCTCTCAGGGAGAAGCACATGACCTAATAAACCACTAAAATTATAATTTTGTAGAGGCTGAGGTCGTGGCTAGAGCTCCAAAAAAGGATTTGGTCGAATTCAATTCTTCATTAAGTTAATTGGACTTGAAAATCGTCTTGGGTTTCAGATAGACTAATCTTCAGTGTTTGGGACATAACTCCTTCAATATTGGGCCAAATGTATTTATTTTGATTAGAGATAAAGGCTAACTCCCGTGGCTTCAATTTGTCTTCATGCTTCATCTTCAGCCAATATTTCTAGAGTCTTCGTTTGGGGCCGAACTTCCATTGCTGGACTGTTGTCTCTTTCCAGATTAGCGCGTTGTTGCTTTTAATTCACCTACAGACCTGTAATTTCTCAAAAAATCTTTGAAAACATGATAGTGAAAACATTATATTCTTACTCAAATCCTTTGTACGTCTAGGTCTCCTTTGTCTTCCACTGGATGATCGATCACTTCGGCTATGGACTCATATAGCTCCCAGAGGTATATTCAACCTAAAACCTTAGAACATCTTAAAATGCTCCATTGAAACTAGGTGGGGGGGGGGGGGGGGTCCCTTANACTTGTGTAGATCCAACCAGGGTTATATCAAAACCAAGACCTGAGACTATCTTAAAACGCTACCACAAACTTCAGATGGTATATTGGCGACACAAATGTTGATGGAGACTACTTGATACTGGCGGTTTGATTCTTAGATATGTTACACCAAGTAATCATGTTGTTCAAAAAAAAAAAAAAATAGTTGAGAATCACTCTCAAGAAAAGAAAAATTTAGATAAAATTGGTTTTTTATGCAAGTGAGATTACATGGATTTTCAAAGAAAGAAATGAGGTAAAAACGATGCGATCTCAAAACTACTAATTAATTAAACTCTAATTTTGAATAACTTTTGAACTTCAAATTATTTTGTCATTGTATTCGTTTAGAAATGAGACGGGGTAAAGGCAAGTGACCTTAAGCATGATCATCTTGGGCTTGTATCCTTATAAGAGTGGTAACATAATCTTCTTCCTCTTTAAAGTCCAAGTGGTCGTTAATCCGATGAATGAGAGCACATAGTGCATTCTTTAGCTCCTTAACTCTTGCTCTAGTATTTTGTCCATCTGGTACAAGTAGTGCTTCCTCAGGTTCAAGCCCGGAGCTATCCATGGTCATATCAGTACGAAAACTAACCAATAAATAGGCCAGGTCTAAAACAACCACGACATTTCAGTTCATTAGTAGAGAAAGAGAAAGATTACATTGTTAGCCTTTTGTAGTGTGTGACTTGCCCTTGGACTTCTTGGATCATGGAATGTGTGACTACGGTCTCTTATTCTTTCCTCATCAATGGATCCCCTCAACTGCAAGTTAACCCTTCTAAAGGTCTTCGACAAGGTGATCCCTTATCTCCATACCTCTTTATCATTTGCACCGAGGTTCTCTCGAGTCTTTGCAAGGAAGGTCAATATAAAGGCACTCTACCCGGAGTAAGAGTTTCCCGAGATAGCCCACTAATCAACCATCTTCTATTTGCGGACGACACTATGTTCTTACTAGAACCGGCCCAAAATATTGTAAGGCTCTTATGAAAATTCCCAAAAATTATGAAGAGGCTTCGGGTCAAATAATTAATCGATCAAAGTCGCATATTTCCTTCTCCTACTTGACTCCACTCGCGGCTAAGAAGAGAGTCAAACGACAATTGTTAATCGATATATAAGGATGGAGGAATGGGAGTATACCTTGGTCTTCCGGAATATTTTGGGCGAAAAAAGAAAGATTTGTTCACGGCAATTGTTGATAAAATCCTCCAAAAAGCTTCTCATTGGTCTGCAAGGTTCCTCTCAAGTGCCGGTAAACAAGTCCTTCTTAAGTTGGTTTTAACCGCAATGCCCGCCTATACTATATCTTGCTTCAAAATCTCCATCTCGCTTTGCAAACAGATTCAATCTGCTCTTACTCGTTTTTGGTGGGATAACAAACCGGACAAGCGAAAGATTTGTTGGGTTGCTTGGGAAAAGCTCACCTTGCCTAAATCACATGGTGGACTTGGATTTCACGATATTGAAAGATTTAATGACTCTATTTTGGCAAAGCTCACTTGGAGGCTTTTGACTCAACCGGTCTCGCTTTTAGCACGTGTACTATTTGGAAAGTCCTGCCTTGATGCTCCTCTCCTAGCCTGCAAATATCCATCAAGCTGCTCCCACAGATGGACGGGTATTCTAGCAGGAAGAGACATCCTTCTCCTTGGTTTAGGGTGGAATGCTGGCAATGGTACAAAAATTAATCTCTGGACAGCACCATGGCTCTCTTCTTCACAACCAGAGCGACCCTTTGGACCTATTCCACACGATGCTACCTATTTAAAAGTCTCGGATCTCATACACCTTCCCTCTCATACTTGGAATTTCGATGCCATCCGTAGATACTTGCCTCACTATGAAGCCAAGATCAGACAAATCTATCTCAGCCCTCGGGTTACAAAATACTCCTTTGTGTGGCTACCGAAAAAATCGGGACAATACTCTACTCGATCAGGTTACTCCATGGCAAAAGCTCATCAACATCAGCCTTCAATCGACACCTTCAACTGGAAACAACGCATCTGGAACCTCAAGACATCTCCTAAATGCAACACAATGTATGAGATGCGGATTAAAGAAACTGAAATTCATGTTATTCTTCACTGCGCTTTTGCTTCACAAGTCTGGAATCTAGTTCCAATAACGCCTTCGCCTCAACTAGAGTCTACTACATCCTTGGACTCCTTCTTCGAACAAGGACATTGACAAATAAAACTCCCTCTCTGCGGCATCACCACTGTTTTGTTCCCATGGATCACTTGGCACTTGTGGAAAGCACGTAACTCTCTCATATTTGAAGTCCGGCACATTTCAGAAGCGGAAGTGGTGAGAAAGATTTTGAGGGAAGCTAGAGAATGGCAGGAGGCCCAATTGAAGAAAACAGAGACCAAGGTAATGTTACATCCTTCTACCACTCGCAGTCCCTCTCCAACGGCTACCTCATGCTATGTGGATGCAGCTTGGCATGCTCAGTCTCTCCTCAGCGGTTTCAGATGGTGCTTCTTGGATCCTCAATGCAACACTCTCGCTCGAGACTCTACCAGGCACCTCTTTGAAGGGAATGTGTCCTGCAAATCACACTGTATGTCTCAAACATGGTTGTAAAGGATCGAGATTTAACAGTCATGTGAACTGGGTAGTCATAATGCTTTGCTAGAAGCCGCTTATGATTTATGAGTTATGTGAACTCATTGCCAGTATCACATGATCCTATAGGGTCACACATCTAAGCGAACTGGAAAGTGTTTAATGGGAAAGTGAAGGTGTCGATCGACACAAAGAGTTGTATCGATCGACACAGGCCAAGAGTTGTATCGATCGACACAAGGTGTTGTGACGATCGACACAAGGTGTTGTGACGATCGACACAAGCTCAGGTTCACAAGCCATGTGATGTGTCAATCGACACTAAGCGTGTGTCGATCGACACAAGCACAGTTTGATCGGGCCGATTAGATGGGCTTTGGGCTTTTAGGGTTTCAGGAAGTTTTCCCCTATATAAGGGATATAGGGGACCACGATTTCTTGATCAGTATTTCCAGAAACCTAAAACCTAAAAGCCAGAAAACCCTAGCCCCAGTTTCCTGGAACTAGCATTCCATTCTCCAGCTTCGTGTGAGTGTGGATACCGATAGAGGTGCAGCATCTGAGGCACTCCAATCTCGAATACCTGAATCCATTCCGCTGCCTTTATTCATCAGGCAAACTCGAGAAACCGGGAATCTAGATTCATCACAGAGATCTAGGGATAGGAAATCTGATAGTCCCTAAGTGGTTAGGTAGATCAGTTTTCCTACAGTGGTATCAGAGCCCTCTGTTGCTTGAATCTGCATGTTTCTGTGTTTTTGTGGTTTTGGAAACTCTTAGAACACACATGTTTAGGATTCCCTGAGCCTTGAATCGCCCGAAACTGCCTGATTGTGTGTTTCTGTGAAAAGGGTTTTCTGTGATTCGCGAATTAAGGTTTCTGCGACGATTGTGTCGATCGACACACCGAGTATGTCGATCGACACAGTCTAGTTTTTGTGTTGTGTCGATGTCAAAACGTTGTGTCGATCAACACACTGGTTGTGGCGATCGACACAAGTGTTTGTGACGATCGATGCATAATTGAGTGACTTAATTTTGTTTATGTGAACCGAGTGTCGATCGACACACCGTGTATGTCGATTGACATAAGCATAAATTCACATTGAAAACTTTAAGTCTCGACCCAAAGGTCGTGTACCGAAAATCGTTGTGTCGATCGACATAGCACTCGTGTCGATCGACACACGTCGATCACCGTTGCGGTTCGATATGATTGAATCGGACTGGATGGATCGGTCTGGTTGGTTTAACTGATTTCATCACGGTTAAACTGGTCAGGTTTTAACCGAATGGTTCAATTGGATTGGACCAGAAATTAAATTGATTTAATTGGGTTAAATAGTTTAACCGCAAATTAATCGGTTTAAGTCGGATTGCTAGTTAAACCAATCAGAATAAAAGTTTTATTTTGTTTGTATGAATTATAAATAAAATAAGTTAATTAAATATATATATATATATTTAATATATTCCTCAAATGAAATATCAAGCCTTGATGTCTTGTCCAGATCTTGTTGACTGCAAACATCATTTCATCGTCAATGGGCTTGCAGTGCATGGCATTGACTTTAACGTGACGGAGGCAGGTGGTCAATGGACTTGCTACGTTTACGTGCTTGACATTGACCACACAACGGAAAGACTGGTTTGCTTGACTGGGTCATCAACAGTGTTGGGCTCAGAGACATAGGATTGGTACTGATATATGATATCGTACCAAGACCAAGAATCATATTGGATATGACTAGCAAATGGGTGTTGCTTACCTAAATAACTAAAGTTTGGGTCATCAACAGTCTTGGGCCCAAATTTTTGTGAAATATGAGTCTTGGAATCATTATATTCTAGAGGAAAATTGTTTGAATGTAGTGGGAGTTTTCTTAAAAATGTTAAGAATTCTCATTTATTGAACATAAGTAACTAATAAAATTCTTCTCTTTTGTTTATTCAGCTATGTCTTCATCTACCACATCACTATCGCTTCGATCTATCCTTGAGAAGGAAAAATTGAAGGGACCAAACTTCCTGGAATGGTACAGGAATCTGAGAATTGTTCACAGAGGGGAGAAGAAATAATATGTTCTTGAAACTCCCCTTCCTGTTCAACCAAGAGCTAATGCCCCTGTCGTTGAAAAGGACAAGTGGCAAAAACATTCGGATGATGCGAACGAGGCTAATTGTCTGATGTTGGCCACGATGAACTCGGAACTGCAAAAGCAGTTTGAGAACGTCAGGTCTCCGATCGAGATAATTACCACCCTGAAAGAGATGTTTCAGGATCAGGCTCGCATAGAAAGATATAACACTGTTAAATCTTTCGCTAGTTGCAAGATGATGGAGGGCAGTTCTCAAGATGATGAGTTATCTTGACAACTTGACTCCACTGGACGCTCCATTTAGCCAAGAGTTGGCTGTAGACTTCATCTTGCGATCTCTGCCGGAAAGTTACGATCAGTTCATTGTGAATTTTCACATGCAGAACAAGGATGTAACTTTAAGTGAGCTGCATGGCATGCTCAAAATGGCAGAGCCCAATATCAGAAAGGGCACCCTTAATGTACTTATGGTACAAAAGGGGAAGGGAAAGGCCGGGAATGTTCAGGTTGAGAACTCTGAAAAGCCGGGACCGTCTTCCAAGCCCAAGAAAGGCCCTGCTGAATCCGATGTTTGCCATTTCTGTAAGAAACCTGGGCATTGGAAGAGAAACTACAAGGACTTCCTAGAAGGACTGAAAGCCCTGAAGAAGTCGTACGAGACGACATTTAAAGGTATTTATGTTATAGAAGTAAATGTTACTTCATCAGATTCTAACTCTTGGGTATTAGATACCGGTTGTGGTGCTCACATTTGTATTAATGTGCAGGATCTCAAGAGTAGGAGAGAACTGGAAAAAGGACAAGTGACGCTACGAGTTGGAAATGGAGCAAAGGTTGCTGCATTAGCTGTAGGAACTTATCATTTGTCTTTACCTTCAGGATTGATTTTAGAATTGGAGAATTGTTATTTTGTACCTGCAATAAACATGAATATTATTTCAGTTTCTGCATTGGATATTATTGGTTTTGAGTTTTCAATAAAGAACATATGTTGTTCATTTTCTCAAAACAATATGTTCTATGGTAGCGCTCCATTAGAGAATGAGCTCTACATTCGAAATCAATCAACACAGGTTTATAACATAAATGAAAAACGGTTAAAAACCAATGACTCGAACCCTACTTTTATCTGGCATTGTCGTTTGGGCCATATCAATGAGAAAATGATTCAAAGACTCCAACGAGATGGTCTTCTGGACTCATTTGATTTTGAATCATTTGAGAACTGTGAATCCTGCTTACTGGGCAAAATGACTAAGACCCCTTTTAACAAGGTTAAGGAAAGGGCCAGTGACTTGTTGGACCTTATACATACAGATGTGTGTGGCCTAATGAGCATTACTGCTAGAGGTGGTTATAGATACTTCATCACATTTACTGATGATTTCAGTAGATATGGTTATATCTATTTGATGAGACATAAATCTGAATCCTTCGAAAAGTTCAAGGAATTTCAGAATGAAGTTGAAAACCAGCTTGGCAAAAGTATTAAAGCTCTGATCGAGGAGGAGAATACTTAAGTCAAGAATTTAGGGATCATCTGAGAGCTTGTGGAATTGTTTCACAACTCACTCCTCCTGGAACACCTCAGTGGAATGGTGTGTCTGAGAGGAGGAATCGGACTTTATTGGATATCGTTCGATCGATGATGAGTCAAGTGGACTTACCGTTATCCTTCTGGGGATTTTCTCTTGATATGTCTGCGTTGACGCTAAACAGAGTCCCGACCAAATCAGTTGAAAAGACTCCATATGAGATGTGGACTGGAAAGGTTCCAAGTTTGTCTTTTCTTAAAATTTGGGGTTGCGAAGCTTATGTCAAGAAATTGACAACTGATAAGCTAGAACCCAAATCTGATAAGTGTGTTTTCGTTGGTTATCCTAAGGAAACCAAGGCATACTACTTTTACAACCGTTCCGAGAAAAAAGTGTTTGTTGCCCGGATTGGTGTTTTCCTTTTGAGAAAGATTTTCTTTCCAAGAGAAACAGTGGGAGTAAAGTAGATCTCGAAGAAATTCGAGAAACACAGGAGTCTGCCCAACCACGAGAGGAAGAGCAGCCGTTAGGTTCCTCACACGAGGTTGAGGAATCAACACCTGTGGTGCCTGAAGTTCGCAGATCCGAAAGGATCCGTCAAGGTCCCGAGAGATATGGATTTCTCGTGACTAACTGTCATGATCTTTTGATCGTTGATAGAGACGAACCTGCGAATTTCGCGGAAGCTATGGTGGGCCCTGACTCCGAAAAATGGCTAAAGGCCGCGGAATCCGAAATGGGATCCATGTCAGAAAACCAAGTATTTGACTTGGTAGATTTACCTGTTGGCACGAGAGCCATCGAGTGTAAATGGATTTTCACCAAGAAAATCGCGTGGATGGAAATGTAGGGATTTACAAAGCTAGGTTGGTGGCTAAAGGTTTCAGACAGATTCATGGTATAGACTATGATGAAACCTATTCCCCCGTCGCTATGCTTAAATCCATTCGGATTCTCCTAGCAACTGCCGCTTATTATGATTATGAGATCTGGCAGATGGATGTGAAAAACCGCCTTCCTGAATGGGATTCTGGAAGAGGATGTGTATATGACACAGCCTGAAGGGTTTGTCGATCCTAAAAGTGCTGGGAAAGTATGGAAGCTTAATCGATCCATTATGGATTGAAGCAAGCTTCCCGGAGTTGGAACCTCCGTTTCGATGATGCGATCAAATCGTTTCATTTCATCAGGAACGAGGAGGAACCGTGCGTTTACAAGAAGACTAGTGGGAGCGCAATCGTGTTTCTCATCCTGTATGTAGACGACATACTTCTTCTTAGGAATGATATTCCAATGCTGCAGTCTGTAAAGGTTTGGCTTGGAAATTGCTTCTCAATGAAGGATATGGGAGAAGCTGCGTATATTCTTTGAATTAAGGATCTATAGAGATAGATCCAAGAGGCTTATTGGATTGTGCCAAGATACTTATATTGATAAGATCTTGCACAGATTCAAGATGCATGATTCCAAGAAAGGCTTTCTTCCAATGTCACATGGCATTACTCTCAGCAAGACGCAGTGTCCTTCGACACCTGCNTCTATGTACTCGACCGGATGTCGCTTATGCTATTAGCATGACGAGCCGGTATCAGGCTAATCCAGGTGAGAGTCACTGGACCGCCGTCAAGACAATCCTGAAGTATTTG